>JABUQX010033888.1:0-5000 GCA_015478945.1 Trachelipus rathkii | reverse complement strand
GTCGGGGAGGTACCCCCTATATACATCCTAGAGACTTGAATTCCGTGTGTGTATCAGTATATCACACACTCAATATACCATTTATACCCAAGTATTGAATAGCAATACCTTTTAATTACTTTTTGAGAAATCGGTGGCCGCTCAACTCGTTCTATTACTACAGCGTAGGGATGGCCAAAAAATATCGATATATTATTCGAAATATCGAGGTATTTTGTGCTATAATATCGCAGTATTTTGAGTGCGATATGTTTCTTTAGCGAGTATATTCGATTTATATATTTCGATATTTTTTCTTAATATCGAAAGCCAATATTTTTTCTTTTAGAAAAAATTTTTTTTAAAGGCCGGAAAAAATAAAAATCTTTGTCATCCCTTCCCCCGACACCCTGAAGTGATGAAACTCTTTTCCCCCCATATTTCATTCTTCGGTCGTCCCTCAAATGTCGTGATAAAATAAAACCGTAAAAATTGGGTTTTATATATTTATAAATGGTCAGCCTCTCGAAAGCAACATGCATGTAACAAATAAACTATAACACTTCCATAGGAAAATAAATAAATAATTTTATTAATCAGGAGACATCATCCATGAAATTAAAAAATAAAATAAAAAATAACTATTTTTGAAAAATTTTTGAAATTGTTTAAAATAATTGTTGTGAAAATAATATGTTATGTGATAATGGATCTTTTTTTGAAAGAACAACGTCGATTTTTTTTTAAACTAAAAAGATCATCCCTAAGGTAAACCAGAAGTATGGACAGAGTCAGGGGTTTCTCGGCCTTTACCGGGGGGACGACGGGCTCTGTCCCTCCGTCGGCTGACACCATTCCTAAAAAAAGAAATAAAAAAAAAATCACACCAGCATTATGTACCTATAATAAAACAATATATTTTGAAAAGTCTTTGCTCTGGTGCGTTTAGTACTACTGCATAAAAATTTAGGTTTTAATGAGAGCGTATCCGCTTGCAGCGCTTAATATATTATTACTAATAATTTAATGTTTTTTATTAATAAATATTAAGAAAAAAATAAATATTTTTTAAGTCTTCATCGTGAAAAATTGCTTACTGAAATCAAAAATGTTATTTATTTTCTTTTAGCTGTTAATAGTTTTTTAATTACATGCATGATGCTTTCGGTAGGCTGGCCTGGTCCTTTGTTAATTATATATTATATTATTAATATGTTGATAGGTAGGTATATATATATAGGTATATTATATATATTATTTTTTATTATGGATATATGTTAATCTGTTTTATTATACTATATATATATATATATATATACTTTATATATATTATGTAGTATATATATTATATTATTTATATATTGGATTATAATATATCAAATTATAAGTTTCGGATTATTAATGTATAATCGATAATATCGATATACTCATTTATATGATTCGATATTTTTCTGGCGATATGTGATTAATTTTTATTAAATATCATATTATCGATATTTATCGATATTTTATAGTCTCGGGCCCATCCTACTACAGCGATTAATCAGCAATGTTAATTGAATTGATAATTATTTCTTACATTAATTTTTCAATGTAAAAATCCAAACAAAGCAAGTAGAAAGACGATTTTAAATAACATTAATAATGTGGATAATCTTGATCCCGCATAAATTACGTATTGAAGATACCTATCAGAAAACTGATCTACCGTAGCAATTTTATATACTCTTCTCTATGGTGAATTACTCTAAATAGGCCCCCTCTGGATAAGTGGGCGTTCTCCGCACCCAAATTTTAGAGTGGGACTTAAACTCTCGAATACAGATAATCTTTATTAAATGACCTTATAAAATATTTCTGGTCTCAATCGGATCTAATAAATACCCATTACGTTGAACGGTTTATCATAAACGTTTCAAAAAATTCTAATTGAAATGATGAAAATTTCCAAGATACCAGCTGCCCGACATGACTAGGATATATCCAAAACCTCCGAAAAGTGGTTTTCAAAGTTTTCTTTAGCCTTTATATACGATATTGACAGGTGGACTGCTCAAAATGGGATGAAATTAAAATTCCCAAAATTCCTCCGGAAAGTTAGGAGGTATAACTGGACCTATTGAATATTAATGGATGCAAGAATGACTATAAGAGATAGTTCGTAAAAATTGCATAAAAGTTGTTCAAAATGCAAAAAGGTCAAATTTAACGTGAATCTTGGTTGCACGAGTTTTAGCGACAAATCAAATGGCAAAACGCTGAAAACAGTAAGAAAAAGTTAGCCTATAAATAAAATGGTGAAAATTGATCGTAAAAAATACCAACAAATTGCAAGCGAAAATTAACGGATTAAGGTGCCAGATTATCGACAAATTCTGTGCAAAACTTGCCATCTTCTAGGCTGTTCTCAGTTGTCTTTACCACTATACTGAGCTAATATCCCTCACAGAACAATCCTGGCTCACCTAACCAGAAGTGATGATGATATATTTTCTTTGTCTTGGTGTGCAATCCCTCAATTCAAGAATATAAAATATAAATATCTATTAATGCAATGGACGTCAGGCAACAGAATATCCAACCTTTATAATTGTGGGGGGTGGTGGGGGCTATATGTCTTAATTTAAAAGCTTTGTATACTATAATTTTGATAGTATGTATTAATCTGGTAGTATACTTATATTTAGTATAAATATATTATAATAGTATATATATTTTCAGTTATATACCTATTAAGTTATGAGTGTTTTTATTTATATATAATATATATTGTATAATATATGTTTAGATTTTTATGTTATTTTAATATATAGTATAGGTTATTGTATTTATATATTTTTTTTTATATATATTGGTATATATATATATTATATATAAGAAAAGAAGACATTAAAACTATGATAACTATTTGTAATTTATGTTGAAATTTAGAGTGTATTTAATTGTATTTTAAGAAAAAATTTTTATTAATTATAATCAATAGAATATCATAAAGAATTACTAAGATATGCCATATTGTATGTGAAGAGATTCCACTAATGTAATAGAGCATGCTAATCAAGAGTTTGATATTAATATTAAAAAAGTAATTTCCTTGGGTCAACGCAATTTAATCAACTACTGTTTGAATACAATAATATAATAATTGTCAAACACAAATTTTCTGTGTACACTGCATCATAGTCAGTCCGTTTAACCTGTCATCTTCCATAGTACTTCGCAGCCAAGTTTTGATCCTTAGCAGAGTACTGAATAGAGGTTTCTAACTATAACTAGGTGTGTTGCGTGGCTGGGCGGATTAATTATGTGTTATTGTATCAGCCTATGATTCAGTCATGATATCGGATGAGAAGTTATAGTTGGAGGTTCGAGTTATCCTTATATTTAAGACTTAGGAATACAACAAGATCTTTTTATGTTTCTGTAGCTATCTCAGTTTTTTTTGTCTGCTTCTCAATCTGTGTGTACCATAAGTCATTTCTTGTCGTATGCTTCTATAGTGTGTGGAGTGTAAATTGAAAACTTATGTAAAATGAAGCTGTTCTTTTCGGAGGTTTATAGCATCGATGATGTTATGGTAGCGGAGTGAGTGGAAAGGATGTGATAGTAGTGGTGCAAGTGCATAAGCAGGTGGATATTTGCAGTTAGAAAGACCGCCAATTCCAAAGAAGAAGTTAGATAAGAATCCGAGATAGCGGAAGTTTTAAGGATCCTTCTTCAGGAGAACTCACGTGAGGATTTGTGACTGGGATGGATGCGTGCGTTGCAGGGGCTGCTGGCCTACCAAAAGATCCGTGGTATATTCAGATCAAGTCCCAGTTGCTCGGCAATTTCATTAACTTCTTTTAGCACTTCATCGATGATTTTTTCTTCACCTTTTCGATGGCTCCTAACCATTTCCACAATATATGTTGAATGTGCTGCGAGGTTTTGACGATTTCCAAGGTCTTAGATTGGAGCATTTACAACTGGCTCTAACATCGCAAGAGTATTTCGAACGATCAATGATCATAAGCATGATGAATGTCGACTTAATACGCGCTGAAAAGTGCAGCTAACATAAGGCGCATTTTTTCTTGTTTGGGCTATTGATGGGGTATTCCTTTAATGGAAAGGATTCCATGCTATTTTGCATCATTCGTACAATAAGTAGTCTATCCTTATACACATTCTGTATGCCACGTTTGTATGGTTCAGGTACTCATTGCTGTTCTAGGGCGATTATGACTGTGGGTGATGTTTGCATGTGATATGGTTCTCAAGATCGCGGTGCGTGATTTCAGCGAGAAAAAACGTAAAAATGTTCTTATAGTTCCCACGGATTTTTATAGCTATTGCGGTTGGAATTTATCTTGGGTATTTTGTATCAATCGTTTATTTTACTACTATAATTTATGTTTTGGTGGACAAGAGCAATTGTAGAAGAACAATGTTCGTTTTTTTTATGACTTTTTTCTCTTCATATGTTTGATGCTCTTGACGACCTTCGTGTCTTTGCTCAATGACATCGGCGATGGTTGGTAGAGTTACATCATATTGCGAACCCTATTAAGCGCCGATCTCATTGTTTCTCGGGATCGTCCATGTCGTTTCTTGTGCGTTTCGTTTGATCGAATCTGTCAAATGTGCTATTTCTGGCGAATGAGTTAATTTTGCGTTCAAGCGTCATTTACAGTTCTACAAGCCAATTAAAATTCTCTCTTTGACTTCAATCGGATCTCTTTTTGTCGATTAATTTAAGCGCAACATTTATTGAAGAAATTTGTTGCCTTTCATAAATACTAAGTGAGTTCTATCTTGCTAGTAAGTACTAATGCGTGCACTGCTTCCTTTAATACCTTATTAACGGATGTTTTCCTTTAATAGTAGTACCACATAGAGATAATTGATTTTATTCAAAGTGATCTGTAAATTGATTGTGATATGTGATGTCAATTTATCTTCCCCTTTTTTCAAAAATGTGAGCTTTTAATGACTGATATCCGCGGAATCTATTTCACAAAGCTAATTTTATTTTATTT
>JABUQX010033887.1:5000-60576 GCA_015478945.1 Trachelipus rathkii | reverse complement strand
TTGTCAAAGGCGATAACTTATGTTGTTCTTCTTATGTCCGTCAAGGTTACTACTTGGATTTGATAAATCTACAGTTTCTCTACAAAAAGTTTCTTCAAAACTTGTTGCTGTGATGTTGTTCTCTCGGGTTTGATATAGTCAATAGATTTATATACCACTCAACAAAATTTAAGTTCTAGTGGGAATATAAATATTTGGTTTTTAATAATAATCTCTGTCTGTGCCAGTAGCGATTAATTTTTTGAACAATCTCATTACAGCGTCAGTAAATCAACATATATAATTTTCAAATTTTTCTCCGTATTCGGAAATGATACAATACTGTGTTAGTCTAAATTTTGAAGTTAATTGACAAAAACAGTAGAATCTTAATCCTCTGAATAGTCTTGATATCAGAAAAAATATAATAAATTTATCTTCTATTTTTGGGTCTAATTTGGTTGCGAATATTTCTGCTCGGCTCGATTCCTTTGGTTTGTCAAACCTTTCGTGCACCTTGTGGTTACCCTGTTGGTTGAACCGTTTGTTTGACCTTTGTGTGACCATTTCGTGGAGCTCCTGTTGTTGGCTGACCCTTTTTTGCAATACCTTGATGACCATGTAACTGGTGGTATCGGTTGGCTAACCCACAAAAAGTTTTCCGTGACCATCACTCCTTGGATATCTGAATTAAAATATATAGGTTTATTGACCCTAAGTTCACCGGAGATAATTCCAGTAGAACATAGGCAAATGTGACACACCAAAAAAGAGTCAATTAAATTTGTGATGTCACTCAGAACGAAAAAAATTGTACAAAAACATTGAACTTTAACAAATATATAACAGGTAACCGTCACTAAAAAATAAACACAGCGGTTTTTTAAAAAAAAAAAACAAGTCGAATAAATTTTTTACCACGTGAAGAATATCTCCCGGACTACGACTAAAATGTAATTGAAGTGAGAACAGTCAATACCTAAAAAAAAATGAACCAGTAATCGGAATATTTTGTGGTTCCAACCTGTAAATATTTCGCAGTAAGACCACTGTTTGTCAATTTAAGTGTGTGAGATGTGTAACTGTCATAATCTAATTAATAATGCTGAATTAATTAGTCCCTATTTATTCAGTTTTAGACACTTATAATAAATCAAAGAAAAGTAAATATTACCTAGGTATATCATATTATTGATATACGAAGCCAGCGTACTAGTTTATACTAATATACTATCTCCCCTATACCCGGGTCTGTATGGCAAGCTCTTCAAGTATAAACTATAGTGTATAATATTTACTTTATTAATGAATATTGTCGATGACCTTACTAGTATAGGATAATATATACTGCATTATACTATTAAACGAATTTGTGCCTGGTGTTGTGTTGCTGTCATGCAGTATCAATGATCCGCCCGACGCAAAGGAAAGAATGAGGAAAAAAACAATGAAAAACGAAAAGAAAGAAGGAAGAGCGGAAAGAAGCGGAGAGGAGGTAAAAGATGGAATGGGGAAAAAAACAACCATGAACGGGATCTATAATGAGCCTAAGATTTCAATCCCTACACGTGTTGTCTATTGGTAGGTACAATCGCCTGTCCCCGCATATCAGTATTCGCGCATTGGTCAATGACTTAATTTTCCTTCCCGTCGAAAGGAGATACTCCAAATTCAATGCTCGCAATTTTTGCTTCTCCCTTCCCTCTGCTTTGCTATTTGGATTCCGAGTATATCACTGTACCAATGATGCAATAGCAAATTCATGCCACAGCACGTATGGGGGTGTGACTTATCATTTTTCATTATGAAAGTGTTATGGTGTTTCTGCTTCTGTGAAATTCTAAACTGTCTGTATTTGTGTGCACACCTCTTTTAGACCTCAGCTCTAATTAATTAACTAATTAATAATTTAGAAAAACTGTTTTCACTAAAATGATTCTCTAACTCTATACTATCATTTAGTAAAATAAAAAAAAATTAGATTAATCTATTCCATAATAATCTCGACTTTTGAAAGCTGTAAATTAGCTCTGATGAAATGTGTTTTACTAATTAGTATTCTTCAAAACAGCTTAAAAGAACTTCCCTCAGGAACCGTACAACTAAGAAAAAAATGCAATTACTAATTTTTTGTATTATTTTTCTGATAGTTTTGCCTTTAACAAAAACAAAAAAAAAACATACAATAATGAAAGACAATAATGTCATTTAAATTTTAAATTTATTTAATATTATTCTTTATATTATTACATGTCTATAAAAATGAAATCTTTGTTTCTCTCTCTATTTTCACACATATTTAAACAATAAAGTAGCCCACTTTTTCTTTCGAATATAGCTATTTTTATGATGAATTTTTCTTCACTTTTTTATAAAATTTTCTTGGTAATTTTTGGAAAACAATAACACTTGTTTTAATTAATTTTTAACACCTTCTTTGTGTTGAAATTTGCACAAAATAGTTATAAGCATACTATTATATATTAATATCCAAGGACAATAGTATATTGCATGCCAAATTTCATGCTAATTGCACCTCGCTTATCTTTAATTTTAACTTTTTAGTGCTTGTATTTGTTTTTGTTATTATAATTGGAAATAAATTAATCTTAACTCACAAGTACTTCATAGTTATGATTTTTCACGCTTTAACAGGCTTGTCCACGAAGTAGTGTTATTTGGTTCATTGAGGAATTGGAAGATCCTCCTAAATAGCCTGACAAGCATCACCTCTCCGGAATTTGCTTGAAACAATGGGCACTTGTAGTCACAGAAAATAACTAGTTGGCTTGCTGTAGTGCGCCTTCCCTCAACCGCTTGCCTTACAGGTTTCATTTTTCGTGAAATGCGATGAAGAAAATTGACTAGCCTGCCCACGATTCTGTTCAATTCCGAGCGCGCCAGTGTGGCTCAGTAATTTGTTAATTTTGTTTGGGATCTTATCCTGTCATTTCTCTTCTAAATGTAGATAAAAAATCGGCTCGTTGCCAACCGATATCCTGAGAGTGTTTTATTTTACATCTATATCCACTAAGAACTTCCCAAATACAATATTTGAAACTCCTTTAGAAATGCACTCCTTTCTAGAAAAATTGTAAACTTGTCTGAAAATCTACTTTCTCAAAAAACATCCTAATAAGGAAAAGTGCGAAAAATCCCATAACTTCTTATCAGTAACATAGTAAAATTTCTCAAAAAACATTAAGCTGTAATAGTATTAAATCAATTACAGTTCTGTCAAATGTTACAATACCTGAAAGTGTTCACCATTTAACTCCATAATCTTCCTAGTTTTATTAGATCTAGAAATGTTCTGTATCACAACGTATATATTTTATTAAAATAATAAAAGTATTAATTGCAATATAATTATTAATTACAATAAATATTCAAAGATAATTAACAAATATATTATCATTAGATATGGCAAACCTCTCATTTGTCTCAACAATCGTCAATAAATATTAAGTGTAAACCGAATTTAGTTTATTATTTATATTATCTATATTATTATGTTAAGTATATATATTATAGTTAATAATAATAATTATTACTCTCATTTGAATTATTATTGAAATTTCATATAAATTATTTAAAGTAATTTCAACGATTTACCTATAGCGTCGCAGAGACTGAATCGCTTGTTTAAGTTACAGAACACTTTCCCTCGGCTTGTTATCGTCTCGACTAGCAATGCTTTATTAGCCTTGTTTGTTAATTTTAAACAATTAAAACAAAGAAAATAAAAGAGGAAAAAAGAAGTATGTACAATTTCCTTATATGCAAATTTGTGATCAAATGAAATATATAATAGGTATACTTATGGAGGTGTTCGCCCTAAATGCTTAATATTTGCTAGTGATTATATACTAATTAATACTTAATAATACTTCTATAATATATTATCATATCTAGTACGTACTGCATTATCAAGCTTTTTAGTAAAATATATATATATAAGTATATACACCACACACGAACTATTATCTTCAAAAACAACTGCTGTAATGGTGTCATCCTCCAATGTTGTTAAGAAAACCTATCTACTCGTTTAAGTATTATTTCGGCGCGCCCGTAATAAACGATATCTTACAATTATAGTTGTAAGGGAGGAAGGTCCTATTTTTTTATTGAGCATGTTAGACTTAAAGCAGGTCTCTTGAGGCTAGCAGAGCAAAACGACTTTTCTTGTGGGCCAACCCTCTTTTTAAATAGATCGTTTTCTCCCAAATAAACTGCTCTAATCTCTCTAAACCCTAAATATGTTCTCCTCTCCTATTCCCTCTTAGCGCAATCTCTCCTCTCTACAATCGTTCTTTCAACGTGATGAAGTCTTAAAATGATTTCTTGAAACAAAATCATAGCTTCTAGAGTTGTATTCTCTCAGATTCTAGGAATGCAATTTAGTGACAAATGGATTGTATATAGAAATGAGAACTACCATTCCGCAGTTATTGAGAGAGATATGAGTACACAGATCTAGATTTTCGAACATCAATGGCAGATATATAGAGATCTGAAAGTTATTGCCATCTTTCCAGGAATGCAGCTAGGTTACAAACAAGATATTAAAAGTAAAAATAGTATGGTAAAGTTCAGAACAAATAGAATGTTGTTTGATCACACAAAACCGAAGCTTGAGAAATGGAGTATTATATGTAAGAGAGAGTTTGTTTATTTTGAGATTATGCCAAAGTTATTAGAACTATCAAGATTAACTTAGTTATCTCTGAATTTCGATTATTGAGAATTATTTTACCACGAAATACGTGAGTGAAGTGCCTTGCGGATTGATAGGTGGAGTAGATAGGGTATAATAATAATAGTAATTATGGTGATAATAAGTAGGTATTATTTTATTTAGTATTATATTGAGTATATTATCATATCCATATAAGAGTAATAATATAATATTTTGAAAGGATAAAGTTTTAATTAATTTCGTATTAAATAGTAATTATTGTATTAATACACAGATAAACTAAGAATATAAGTAATTTAAATCAAGGGTATAAGGACGTGGTTTTTGTAGATATAGGATAATCTATAAATATGGTGTGATAAATATATCGGTTGTAATATATATACTTTTATTTAATAAGTAATTAATATAAATAGATATATGAAATCTAATATATAGATACCTCATAAGTAAATAAAGGAAGAAATATATAGAGAACGGCTTAAATATATATAGTTTAGTTTCAGATAACCTTAGTCATTTATGATATAGAGGTAATATGGATACTTAATTTATGAGTTGTATATGGTTCACTAATAAATACTTCACTACTATCCATATGTTTAATGGTTCTATTATTACTTTATAGCCTATCATACTATAGACCTTACGTAGCGTTGATATTAGTAATATAATCACTAGTATTGTGAGTACCTAATGATCGATTTCACGCTATTTATGCTTTTAGCCTTATATATTGTCAATTAAAGGTAATAAGAAAATTCACTAGAGGGAGTTATAATATATATCTATGTATGTGAAATACGAGTATTTGATATGATAAAATTATAATATATGATAGTTAATATTACCCCTGATAGGTATTTTAGTAAATATATATCAAGAGAGGTGGACTCCGCCGCTTTCATTTAGTAGCTAGCCTGCCGCTAGCGCTACTCTCGCGCACCTCAAAAGAGAAAAACGATCAGCTTGTCGCTGGAGTCGCCCTCCCGCACTTCTGTGTACGAGTCCACCATCAACACCTCCCGCTAATAGTCGCATGTGTGCCGCACGCGATTCATCACCTTGTTTGAACTAAAAATTTTTCGAACTCTTGACCAAAGGTGTATTAATATTGAAATACTTTTGAAATTGAATTAAGTATATATAAGTTTATGAATTAATTACCCAATACTAAATAAGATATAATAATCTCAAACTTACAAACAAAATATTATTTATAATATATCAAAAAAATTAATTAGATGAATATTTACTTAAAAAATTCGAAGAATTTATCCTATCTTCCTCCTCACTATTTGATCATATAGATCAAAAGAACAAGTAAGAAGCTCACATAAATACCGGTAATATCGAAAAAAACAAGAAGACTCTAGCTGATACAAAATAATAAAAGTGCATGTTGAACGCTAGACCTCTTATATTGCCCTACAAAAAGATATCAAAAAACCAAACAACGTGTGGGAGGACTAACATATTCGCTCTACAGCAGCAGAAATAGGGGGAGTGATTTATAATTTATATTTTATTGAACACGATTCAACAATATTCTGCCTATGCTGAAGGAAAGATTATCCTTGTTGAGAGGAGTGCTAGTGTTAGTTCCTTCCAGCAGTCCTTGCTAATTTAAGGTCCTCACCTAAAATCCCTTCTGAAATATTTGACCACCCTGTCCACCCAGAAGAAGTCTGTTTCGTTCAAGATTTTAGTAGAATCCATGAAAGCTCGACGCCTGCAAAGTCGATGCTAATGCTACGGTATCAAACCTCGGTTAGCTATATATTATATATATATATATATTATATATAATAATATATACTATATCATATATTAATATATATATACTATATATTAGTATATATATATCTATATATATATTTAATATATATATATATATATATATATATCAAAATTATAGTTTCCAAAATTGCTGGAATATTTCTTTTATTTCATTTTCTGCAATAGTTTTTTAATGTGTTGTCTGCAGATGAATATCAACGGGTACGAGTTCCGAGATTGATTTAACAGCTTTGGCAGCCGCCAAATACGCTGATCGACATACTGAAATAGTTCTAGCGGGACGAATAATGTCAGCAAGAATCCAAGCAAATTGTTAAAAGCACAAAGTTACGTTGACTTTAAGCAATATGAAAACGAAAACACATTCAAACTTTAGAAAAAATAATATAATACGTAGTAATTTACTTCATTATCATTCGATTGGATAGTCGTTTTTTTTAGTTTATCTTAACTACTACAACCCTTAAAACGTCTCCTGCAAACATATAAAGGTTCATAATTTTATTTCGCCAAGATTTACGGGGCAAGTGCCCCCACTGCCCCCCTGCACCCCTGCCACGTTCAATTATTATTATAGCTATATATATATATAATTATATATATATATTATAGTATATATAATATATATATATATATTATATACTAATATAATATTAATATATATATATATATACTATATAATATATATATATATATATTATAGTATAATATAATATATATATATATATATATTTATATATATATATATAATTTGGGTTTTACACAAGAAATTATTTAATATTGCCATAGTTATTATATGCAATTAATAATAAATATTAAAGTAATAAAAAGATAAGGTTAATAGCCATTCAGTCTATAAAATTTATTAACAAATGTAATTTATATATATATGAGTACCATTAGGAAGTTGACGATTGGTTTTGCGAAGTTTAATTATTAAAAGAGAAATAAGTCTTGACTAAACGTATAATTAGTGACAAATTTTGATTAAAAGTTTTAATGCTTTACAGAGACCTCTAAGAATTCTTCAGTAATTTTTCTATACATTCATTTTTCAAAAAAGGTGCGGAACAAAAGAGCGGAAACTTTTTTTGATCCGCACGTGCAAGTCCGCTAATTTTCTGACGACTCCGCACCTCCGCTAGTCCGCACCAATTCTGGTAGTCCGCTCGGAGCGTACTAGCGGACGAAAGAGCGGAAGTGCCCACCTCTGATATAATATATATATATACTATCACTATATATATTTATATATATATATATTATAATATATATATTATATATATATAATATATATATATATATATATATATATTATAATATATATATATATATATATATATATTGTGATGGACTGACATCCGCCCTCCGCATTTGTGGAACACTCACGCACCAAATGCACATCCGCCATCCGCATCCTCACTTAACGGCACATCCGCATCCTCTTTTGAATGAGGATGTTGAGGATGTGTCTTTTCTACATTTGATTAAATGCATTTAAAATAAAATATTTTTTGCATCTTTATCATGGGAGTTTTATAAATAATGTAATTTTGAATTTTAATCTCTGTAACTGCATAAATAATTATATAAAAACAATATTTTGTCTATAAATACATCATCTGTATATATATATATAATATATATATATATATATTATTATTATATATATATAGTAATATATATATATATATACTATATATGTTTTTCCTGCACTTTATTCGGGCCGATTGTGGGCTTGCGTAAATTCTATGCTAGCATCATAATGCAATGACTGCTTTTGCCCTGTGACGCTTCAGCTCTCTGCCGATAAAGATGGAGAAGCTGTAAATCGTTGGATTGGTTAGCAGTTCAGCCTTCTTCGACTAAATCTTTCTCATCCTCAAATCCATGGTCGACCGGCTCTGCTCTCTGCCGTCATTTAGCTAGAACATGCGTATCGGGGTGAAAAATTTCTCGTTTTTCATCATCACTCTTGGCTAATTTTCATCACCTAGAAATCATTGCAGGATACTCTTCGGTCGAGCAAAGCGGGCTTTCCATCAACGAAAAGTGCCTCTAACTCCTTGATTCTCACCTACATGATAAATCTCTTCTGGCCCTCTTGCCAAAAACATCTAAAACTTCGTAATCTGTCTTTTCTCCTCTTATCCGATCTGTTGGTTCTGTTCTAATTCTTCAACTAAAAAAAAATTCTCGGCCTCCTATTTTCCTCTAACTCAACCCTGAGCGATTCTGGCCACCGTTACCTCTCCGCCTTCCTCCTCCTCCTCCTCCTCTCCTCCTCCTCCTCCTCCTTCTTCTCTTCTTCCTCTTGCCTTTGCCTGTGAATACATTTGATTGGGTGCATGGGTTCTTAAAAAATCTTGAACGTTAGGAAGGCGGGTGGCCATAGGCATTCCTCCCGAGTTTTGATGGAGTGTGCTTTCATGCTACCCCGCCCCTCGTTCAAGAAACCTGATATTGTCTTTTATCTCAATAGCGTCAATTCTTTCCCGTTTTTTTCTATATCACAACATGTCCAACCTGTTTCGAAAAAAAGAAGCCGCTCTGATCACTTGTAACTATTGCCCTATAGCTCTCACTTGTATTCTATCTAAGATTTTTGAAACCTTTCTCAACTCCTCATTGCTTAGATCATCTGGAGTCTAATTCACTTCTTTCCGATCGCCAGTCGGCTTTCGGAGCTCGAAGTCTACTGGCGATATGCTTTTCTAACTAACTGATTTATGGTTTTCCGCCTCAGGAACTCACGGAAGACTTGGCGTGGTTGGCGCTTGACATTATCCAAGCATTACCGGGTATTGACACAGTGTCACTGCTCTATAAGCTCCCCCCTTGGGTTTCCTCCTTCTCTTTGCTTACTATGTCTAGTTTTCTTTCAAATCTCTAAATATCGCTGTTGTTGATAGGGACGACTCTCTTTTTCTTCAAAAGGGTGTCTCCTCAGGGTTCTGATTCCTTATTCTCCTACTTATTCCTACTTTTCATTAATGATCTTCTCACCTGCCCATCACATTTAACTCTATCCACTCGTATCCACGATGACTCGACCCTTCATTCTTCAAACTCATTTCAATTCTCTCCCTCTTTTACTTCTAAATTGCCTCTCGTCTTTATCTTTCCGATTTCTATTCTCGCTGATCTGAGAAGAATTTCCGGTGGGGTCGTCTTCACCTTGTGAAATTCAATTTCTTTAAACCCAACTGTTTATCGTCATTGACTATTCTTAAGATCACCTAACTTCTATCTCTTTCAACGGTTCTCTCGTCTCTTCCTGTTGACAATATAAATCCTTGCCCCTCATCACCATTAACAAAAACAAACAAATGTCATTGTAACCTCTCATGACACGGTTGCTAGGGCGTGCCTCAAACAAACTGGGAGTTTTGTTTAGGTGCGAGACTTTTTTCCTTCTTTCAGTGCTCCATCGATTACAAAGGCCTCATCGCCTTGTATGGAGTACTCTCTCATATCACGGGAGCCCCTGGTTCACCAGGCTTTTGGATAGGGTCGGGCCAAAGGCCAAAAGGCTTATATAACTGTTCTGCACTTTCCAGTTCACTTGACCCTCTATCTTTACGCCGCGAGTTGGTGCTTTATCTCTCTTATCCTACAGTACCGCGCAGCAGGTTGCTCTAGGGAGCTGATCACATCGCGTTACCCCCCTTTACGAGCCTCGTAGCACAAGGGTGCTCATTGTCGCGCATGAGTTATTGTGTTTGATATTGGTAAACTCCAGCTTGTTCACTGCCGGTGCTGTCCTTCTTTCCTGTCACATCTGTCCTGTGGAATTCTATTCCATCTCTAGTTTCCTGCTGAATTTAATCTCTCACTTTAAAGCCTCCGTCTGTGCTCATCTGCGTAGTTTGTGTTAGTTGATGAATATTTGAGGTGTGCAACACCCCCTATATGAATAGGGTTCTGCCCGTGAGTGGTGTTGACAACATATATATATAATATATGTAGATATATATATACATACTATATAATAATATATACTATATATAATATATATATATATATATTATTATATATATAATTATATATACCGATATTATATATATAATATATATATACTATAATTTTTATTCAAACTTCAAAGAGTAACATCCGCATCCGCATCCGCATCCCCATCAGCAACTAAATCTCATCCGCATCCGCATCATACTCATCCTTTTTAAGATCCGCATCCGCAAACCGTCAAATTTTGACCATCCGGTCCATCACTAACTATATATATATATATATGATAGGTTGTGAAAAAAATGTATTAAAAAATTTTTTTTTTTTTGAAAAAAAAAACGTTTTTTTTAAAACAAATCTGGAAGCAAATGAAGGAAGCAATTGTTAGCAGTGCAAAAGAAGTATGCGGTTGTGCTAAAGTAGAAGTAAGAAATGATAACAGTGAACTGAATGAATGAAGAGGTGATTTGCAACCGTTAAAGGTAAAAAAGAAGCCGTGGTTGAATTTACTGAAAGCAACTGATAAGTTTCAAAGGAAGATGCTTGGAATGATATAAGGAGGGAAAAACAGGAAATGGCTAAAAGATGCATATTAAAGAGAAACAGAAGAAGGATAACTAAATGATAGAGAAATTGTTTTGGATTATATGACGGATTGGGACAGTGACAGTCACGGGTAGATAGAAGCTCTAATGCTGAGGTGAATTCGACGATAAGGCCAATTAATCCGTGAACATATGAGAATAAGGGTGGGAAGCCGTGTCGTAGGACATACAGAGGTGTTACACGTCAAGGGGTTGATGGTGTTTTCTGTTTTAAAACTGGGATGTAAATGGAGATATGTGTAGGAGTTGCAGTGTAGAAGACAAGAACACTTTTGAAGTACCGTCTAGTAATAATTGTGTAGTTGCTTGCCATATTCAACTAATGATAGAGTATCATCAATGCGTTTATCAATAAGGAATCAGGTATTTGAGGGTTGAGGCTTATTAGCAAGAGGAGGAGATGGAGTCAGGCCGACGAGTGAGCAAAGTTAGTTCCACAGAATGGTAAAATCATTGCGAGGTTATGTAGAGTGAACACTGTATCTGTGTGAAATATCACACAGAACAGGAGCGGCAAGATTAGCCGACTTGATTGGATCTATGAAGTTGTTGTAATAACTCTCATGAGGGTAGTATGCTCTCAATGGGATTGTCCCCATGAAGCAGCGTCGAGTTATAATGGAGTTACCTTTTATATTAAGCCGTAAGGGAACCCGGAATGTAAAAATGGGAATGTACAAAATTATAGAGGATGTTTAGTTTATATTCGAGTTGTCCTGATGTAGGGACAACATATATACATTAGGCTTGGTGTTTTGTGTCGAACAGAGTATGCTGTGACTTGCCAAGTGACTGAAAGGACTTATTTGGTGGGACAGAACCAATGTGTTGCCCAAGGCGTCTTGAGGAGATGAATAGATGCGATGTGCTTTGAGATCTAAATACTTTTACAGTGGTACAGTGAAAGTGATATGATAAGAGTTAGTAAATGAGATTGAGAGGATAGAGATACAAAATGTGATAGGTTTGGAAGGTTTTTATGGATTTCGACAACAGTGAAGTAATATGATAAGAGGTTAATAGGGAAGAGTCCATGGCAGGTGTATAGCGTGAAATATCTAGTATGGTTGATCCAGGCATTCTGGAATCGGCAAATCAACAAGTATGTATGGACCCATTATTCGAGGCGTGTCGTAAGAATAAATTTGTCAAAAGTGATTGCGTTCTAGTATTAATAGCGAGTTGAGCACAGAGTTGTGTTATTGTCTCCTTGCGTATGAGTTCAATTTGGTTTATGATGGATTATGAAGAAGTTGAGGTGGACGTGACATTGATATTGATCTAGAAATGATGGTTAGTATCTGGAGCGTTTTGCTCCGATCATTTCGCGATAATTTTACTAGTGCGGGTACTGAGTGTTGGGCCCTTGTGTTTGCACTCGATATCACAAGTTCTGCACCACGATTTGGTTAGAAAAGACTAGATTCGGATATTAGATGTAATAATAAGTAATAGGAGAATTAATAACAAGTAATTCAAGATAATAGACTACCAATAAATCAAGAAATAATATAAATGCCATTTAACTTAACTAACATATTGACTATTTTAATCGTTATTATTGCCCTAAAAGTAAACATTAGAACAAAAAAAAGAATATTATGACAATAGAAAATTTTATATTAGAAATTTTCAACCAATAATAATTAATATATAATATTTAGCATTAGCTTTTAACAAAATAGCGCACCCCTTTTGTTAGTTGTATAATTACCATGTTTTAAACTTGATAAGAGATAAAATCCCTAACTGTCAGTAAAGACCCTTCAACTTCTTCAGAGAAGGCATCTCGCACGTGTTCGACTTAAGGATCAATCTGAGCTTATGACGAGAAAGATTTCTTCTCATTGAACACAAGTCCTTTCTTCAGGTGAATGAAGAACTGAGTAGTTTTTCTACTTTCCACTTGCCTCTTTTTTAATTTCTTTAATTTACGTTCTTTCTTGGCCATTTCTCTCATTATGTTGTATTGCTCTGTTGCTCCGTTGCGTTAAGGTGCAATACACTGTATACTTTCACTAACATCCGCAAGCCACTCCGTTGAGGTACGCGCAGTAAACCACTGATTTGGAAATCACCGTTGGAGTTTTTGTATAAACTAACTAACACGCACACTTCTTCTTCCCTCATGAACCTTTCAAGAGATTATATCTTAAAGATAGTGCGAGATGCACCCCGTTCACTAAGCAACCAGGCGTTAGGTACTACTTATTCGAATATACCCGGCAGAGAAGGTAACTCATTATCGAAGTTTAAAGAGAGAACTTGTGGAATTAAGAAAATATGATATTATATACAGCTAAAAGGTTCATCATCAATGAAATGATCTGCAGCCACAAAGTCACAATCAAAATATGTGAAAATGTGTAATAAGAAACTCACAACAATATTAATGGTAAGTCGGGTGCCAGTCTCGACCTTAGTTGAGTCTCATTGTTGCTTCTAATATTGCACACTAGCAGGGACGATATTAAATGGGTTATATAAACTAGGCATGAGAGATAAAATATATATAGCACGGGTGTCTCATATAATTATAGGTGTCACATAAACAAGGCATTCGATACAGTCCTCTGACATATTTTGATACATAAAATATATCACATTATTGTATATTTTTATAAAAGAAAATTAATATATTAATATTAATATATAGTAATGGAAATTGATTAAAATTAACTCAATAAAAATGTAAAAAAGATATAAATATATATGTTTTAATTATGAGAATAACCATGAATAAGAGTGCTCAATAGAAATAAATTAACCTCAGGTAAACAATAAAGGTTTTCAACATAATAAAGTGAGGATAACGAATTACAGTAATTTTGCTCGATTTTTTTACGAATATCACGTATGATTAATTGATGAATTCAATTTTGCTTCAGCTAGCGTTTGGGGTTGAATATGCGTAAAACATATAATGAACAATCTCTTTCTTATTTGTCTATATCTCCTGTCACGGACTGATTCTGATTGACTTGAATAGTGGCCAATTCTATAAACTCTATTTTTATCTAAGGAAGTATTCTTACTATAGTGTATGACGAAATCTGGTTATGCTTATAAAAGAATCATAACGTTTGAAGCCGCTTTCTATTTGATTTTGGTCGTACAAGTGGTAATAGGATTTCACCCCTTTATAATCCTAGATTTTGATGCTATAGCGCATCCAGCGTCCCGATTGTAGAGGTTAACGAAAAGCATTTATTCTTTTTCTCAGCCAACACGGCTATTAAGGAATTGCTCTAGTAAGTTATTGTTTCGTTTGTACGAGCTGAAGCTTGAAGAACAGTTAAGCTAAGAATTATTCGTTTTAGTGACCTCGAACATTCAACTCCCTTAAATGTAACTTATAAGTAACCGCACTGTCGGATTTTCTCCGTGCAGCGCATTGGCGTTTTTTTAATCTCTTCTATTTACACGCTTGACGTGGATGGCTAGTGGTTTAGAGCATTCCAGTTACTGTTCCTCACCTGCTCTCAAAGCAGAAACGGCCAGAGTAAGGTCCAAGTAAGTGTTACGAAATCGCACGCCTAAAAGAGCAAGAGTTTAACCGAATCTAATCTGTGACACTTCCTTGTGAGTAACAGTAACTCTTTAACAGTAGCAGAGCTGATTACAATCCTCAAAGTACATACACATTTAAAGATGAAGATGCAGTCCAGAAGCATTTATACATTTCATTCAGCGGGGATATGAACACCTGGGATTGAACACTGGACCTCGCGCGTTGCTGAGGGGTGCCGAAGGGGTAAACAGTAACACCGATGCTTCTTAACCACTTAGCCATCCATGTCCCCAATAATGCGGATGTACAACTCAGCTCAACAAATCCACAGGCAGGTACTTACGTTCTACAAGGAAAGATCGGCTTCAATACTTCTTCAATGAGTTAAGTTGTCAATGTCTCTCCCAGATGGAACCTAAAGCAGAAACAGGAATTAATACACAATTCCCATCCTTCAACAGTTTCGCTAAAAAATCCTGTTTTCTTCTATCATTATAAAACACTTCGTGACGATTATAAAGAAATAGATCAATATTTACCCTTTATAAGGTTGAACATCCTAATCGTTCTTTGTATTCCCTCAGATGGATATATTACTTTTAATTCACTTATCCAACGTTAAAAAAATAAAAATCTATGTGGAGAACCTTACAGAATACTTTGTCCATAGATTATTGATATGTTTAAAAATAACTATTCTTATCGATTTGAAAATATTGGACTAGAAAAAGAGAAAAGGTGAAACCTTCTCATTCCTCCCCACCCGTCAATCCTGGCATTGACGCCATTAAACAAATATGTCACATCAAAGCAAAAATATACTTTTTTCTTATTTTCCTCCTTTGGAACTCCTTTATCTTGAGGTACCTTTCCTATACCTCTTCTTAATGTCATATAATTCTAAAAAAAAATCTTTCTTTTCTACTCTTTTCTCGAGTATTATATAAATCCAAACAAACAAAATTAATCTTTCTTCAAAAAAACAAAAGTAACTTTCATAAAAAAATTCATTATTATCTTTCCTCACCTACCTACCGGTCGCACATCTGACGCACCCGCTGTTTTATCTCCTCCAGTGACATCTCCTGCCCAAAAGCCATTAAATACCCCTGCATACTCTGAATATATCTCTGAAACAACCCATCCCAATCAGGCTGTGACGGCAACCCTTCCATTGTGGAGACACCACTTTGGACTGGTAACTCCACTGATGTACCCGGTACCGGCTCCTGCCTCTGATATGGAACGGACCTCTCCTCCGAACCGATCTACTACGCCTGGGTGTTATAATCGGGGTGCTATCCACCACGCTAGGATCTAAGTCCCCGAATGTTATGGGGGAATAGTTGCAAGTTCGTCGTTCAGACTCCACCGGGGTTTCCTCTCGCCGAACATCAAGACCGGATGGTGGAGTAACTGATGCACCACGCAACGGACTCCCCAAATACTGAACCCCCTATACCGCCGGTTGTTCAGTCATCCCATCACCTACAACTTCACTCACTACTTCTACTTCTTCTACTACCTCTTCTACTTCTTCCACTTCTTCTACCTCTACTTGAGCACTAACTGCTTCTTCTACGTCTACTGGGGCACTAACTACCTCTACTCCTACTGGAGCACTCATTCTTCGCAATCCTCTAGCATTTTCTCTGGAAGCCACTGTCTCTCTGGTGGGAGCCTGGTTTCGTGGACTATCCATGAATACTTCAGCCCCTCTCAACTTACGGAAATATTGCCTACAAAGGGCCCTGGATGGATGAAGCCCGTCTCGCAAGAAACCCTGATCTCCAAGCGTGTATACCTCCGAGTTCAAGAACCTTCTTATATTTTCCTTCTGATCATCACCCAAGTCAGAGGCAGCATATATGACTGGATAAGAGGCCTTGTTGTGCCACTGGATCTCAGCCTTGCGTAATGTTCTTATTTGTAAGTGCATCCTCCTCGCCTGCATATGCAACACCCGATCAGTATATTCAGGAGCCTGGTTATAATATTCTTGCAGTCCCTGAGGAAAACTAGCCACCCTTATGTTGTTATAATAAACGAGATCTACAAAGGGTGGGATGGCCAGTATTACTCGCATATTCGGATCTATCTCCGCACAACTCTCGGAGAATTGAGAGAACCGCTCTGCAAAACCTCGTACAGAAAACTGGAGATTGCCAGTGTTCACCATATGATACCCGGTTACCCCTGGTGGATTAGGCAACCGGACTCGCGGGTAGGCCTCCGGGATAATAATGAAGACCAACATATGGGTATACTGATTTTTCAAAAAATATCGAATATGCCGTTGTAAATACTCCAGATTCACCCCCGGATAAGATTTAAACACCACAGTGGTCCCCGGCAACAACTCAGGGGTAAAAGCCTCCTCCATATCCCTCACCCACGAGTGTCCGATAACCAGGATCTGAAAAAGAAAAACAAAAACCCAAAATTAATATATTATACTTGATTTATAATTTTTATTTTACTTTTTGTTACTTTATTTTATTTATTACGTTTTTACTTATTAAAGTGTTTCCCCCCAAAAAATTTTATTCTTGTTCTTTATTTTACATTTTTATTGATGTATTGTATTTATTTTAAGTCATTAAACTTTATTGAATTTACATTTGTTAATTTAATTACGTTTTTCTTGACCTACTACTTTTCTATTTCCACTTTCTTACCTTTGTCATGTCAATTGTCAACCATTTATTTCCGCCGACGTTCTATTAAGTATGGGAACACAATTGGCAACTCCTGACAAGTTCCTCGCGATCGCGTATACAGTCGATTTTCTTTTATAAGATCTCTCACCGGATTCTCTTCAATTTCAAACCCCTCAAAAGATAACTCGCTTTCAGGAATTTGTTCTTCTGCTTCTGCAATCGGCAAGCCGATCACAGGCGTCGAATAGACTTGCACACGGTTTTCAAACGTTCTATTTGTGGGAAGAGAATCCCTTAAACCCACAGGGGGAGCTTGTGTTGACTCCCAGCACCAATACGCTTCCTCTATCAAGTCTGAGGTGTCCCACAATAAATATTCATTAAGCTCGTTCTCTTCTTCCTTTTCCCCTATACTCTCCAATTCTTCATAAATCTCCTCCACATCCAGATAATGTGATTTTTCCAATGATTTGTCTTCAAACCCTCTTATACTCAAATTTATCTTTTCCTGTTCTTTTACTAGTCTTTCAAATTTTACTTTAATCCCTTTCAAAATTTCCTCATTTATGGTGAAACCCTCAAACAAAAAGTCATCTTCGTCATCATTATCTTCATCTTCTTTACTATCATCCCCTACAATCACCGGCAAGGGCACTTCCACCTCCCCACCGGTCACAACCTCGTCTATTCTTTCCTCTTGTTCCTCATCCATTACATACCTCTGAAAAACAGGATCGTTCAACAAATAATCAGGAGGCATTTTCCACAACCGCAATTGTTTATGATGTGCCTTATACTGTTTTCCATCCCCCGTTGATTTTATTACATAAGTAACCCGGTTATCATTTACCTGTATTATCTCATAGGGCCTCTATACCTAGGATGGAATTTATTCTGTGTTAAATTGCAAGGTAAATGAGCTTTCAATCCCACCATTTGGTGCATTTCATAAGGGACGAACCTATTATGACTATCCTTCCAACACTCCTCCTCAGTGGGCAAAGGCAATCCAGTGTGCAATTCGTGCGCTCTTTTAATATGTTTTCACAGGCTGATATGGGGGGGGTCCTCTTTCTGAATGAGTGTATGATTGGTACACCAGCAATCCTTGCGACATTACCTCACCCAATTTATTTGGCTTTGATCAACATCCTCAAATTACTTGAACTGAGGTAGCCGGTTTTCACTCGCTCTACAGCCTCGTTAGACGATTGGTGTTAGGCGTTGGTTACACGTGTTTAATTTTTGTATCGTTTAAGGAACTTCGCTCAAAATTCTGGCCACTATGAACTCTATCCAATTATCGGTAACAGAGCTTAGGTAGCTTTGAAGGTAATTGTTTGCAATAATCCATGTTGTACTCTTCGTATACATTGTATACATTGCCTTATTCTATGGAATAGCAGGCTACCATTTCGTAAAAAGATTACCCATTACAAGGGCGTAATTATTTCCTTGAGTTGGACACGAAACTGGATCAATCCATACGCTACCAATTCGAATGTCTGGAAGCTTACTTATTTTTAGTGGGATTGGAACATAAGCTATGTTAAGAGATCTTAAACGCCTGACCATTGTATAACAGCTGGTATGTGAATCGTAACACTATGAGTTAGTGATTTTCGGGATGCCATATAACACGTTATAGAGGAGGGAATTTAGTTTTTCCTATGTGAGCAAACATCCAGTGTGTTTTATAGCCACCTGTGTTAAATACGGTTGCGGAACTATTAGACAAATTCCCCGAGTAGCAAATTCCTATATATAACGATTTGTATCTTAAATAATAAATATTCGTCTCTTACTCGCGCTGAAAGGTTTTAAAGGCCATTAAATGGCAAAATTCCTAACAATGGCTCTTTTAAGCCTTCACTCAGAGTCTGATCTGTATGTTGCAGACTAGAATATTATCAAATGTCAATCTTCTAAAGGATTCCACTATATCCTCTGAAATCCATTACGATATTGATGTATCCGGTATCCCAGATTTCTTTTACCACCTCCCCACCGGTATTTTGTTTGATTTTACTTTGACGACGTCGTTGAAAGACTAGAGTCCGCTTTAAGATCCTCCATGGACTCATCTAACAGCATCCACTCCTGCAAACCCATGGACATTACATTGACGCTCGCTGTTTCTTTCTCAATGCCCACCAGAAATCTTATTGGTACGAGGGGTACTAAGAGATTATAATGAACTCCACCACAACACAACAAATGACAAACATCTTTCTCTGATCCTATTCCAAACTTCAATGGTTGAGTATCTCCATAGTATACAAATACTTGCAGATAGTGTAACTTGGTAAATGCTTGTATTGCTTGAATGATAGGAAATTGTCCAGCCTGTTTCATTAATTGTAACCTCTTTGTAATCTGCCTGTTATCTTTCCCGGTAGGTAACCATATGTTGTTCGATTGTCGATCATCTCTTGGACAATCTCCTGTCTTAACTTTAAATGATGGTCCAAGGACCCATACAACCCCATCGACAATGCTTGAAAAAGCGAATCACCCCCACCAGGAATCTTTACTTCAGAAAATCCTCCAGGGATGGTATTTGAAAGAATTTCTTCGAACTCCACCAAGGTTCCCCCCATTGGTGATTGTGACAACGCGTCAGCTACTTTATTTTCCTTCCCTGGGATGTATCTCAACTCGTAATCAATGTCATTTATTTCTTCCAAAGTGCGGGCTACCCGAGCATTCACCAATGGCATACTATGTAGAAATAGCAATGGCTGATGGTCAGTGAAAATAACCACTTTGATTCCATAAAGAAAAGGTTTCAAAGCCCTCACAGCCCATCGTATAGCGGCTACCTCCTTCTCAGTTGTGCTATAGCGCTGTTCTGCTTTATTAAAGGTCGTGGAGATATAAGCTATAAGGCGTTCCACATCAGATTGGGTCTGCGCAAGACACGCTCCTGCCCCGATATCAGAGGCATCCACATAATAATAAAGGCTTTGCTCTTGTTCTGAACGATCAGGATACGATAGGACCTGTGGGGATGTTAATTCTTGTTTTAGGGCTTCGAAAGCCTTTTGACATGATTCCGTCCATTTCAAGGTTTTAGCACTCAATAGTTCGAAAAGGGGTTTGGCAATCTCTGAGCAATGGGCGATGTGGCGCCTGTAAAAGTTCACCATGCCTAGAAACTGCCTCAACTTACAGACAGTAGTTGGGACTGGAAATTGCATGATGCCTTGCAAATTTGAATCCAGGGGAACCATGCCTTTTTCGGAAACCTTATGTCCCAAGTACTGTACTTCTTTCCTAAGGAGAAATGTCTTCGCCAGTTTGATTTTAAATCCAGTTTCTTTAAATGCTGACAAAACTTTTTCGAGGACTTCTAGATGTTTTTCAAATGTTTCACTGAGGATAAGGACATCATCCAGATATACCATGCATTCGTTCCATGGAATATGTGCCAGAGCATATCTCATCCCTCATCAGCTATTGTATTTACAGTTTACAAAAGGCAACATTACCATAATTGGAATTCCTTCAGTTCCCTCAAAACGCGTATTATTTCATCCAAGAAACTCCATCGCTGCTCATCGCGCACAAACATCTAAAAGGCTTCACTTCACTATATCAGAAAATCAGCTACTCTCTACTGGATACCATCTCTTTGGTATTTTATTTAATGATAAAGCCGACAAAGAAGTTAGCTTGCTTAGAGAAATCCCAACTCTTTCCGATATCTTTTCAAAAACATTAATCATGGTTTTGGTCTATCGTCTGATTAAATTATTCAGTTACCAGCTCATGGGACCTTGTAATCGTCTGACTGGCACTTGCACAGGATCCTCAGTGAGTGTTTCTATTTTATGCTTAATAACATCAGTGCAGCCCACATCAGAGTCTCCCAAACTCGAGACAGATGGATATTTCTCTAATAACTGAATTAATTTTTCTCTTTGTTCTGTTGTCAAGTCTGCTTCTTCCAGGCGAAAAGCCTCACACAAATTTTCAGGTGTCCACTCGGTGTATTCATTTGGACCTTGGTCATTTAACTCGACATTTATATTTGGTTCCTGACTTAACCCTATTCCTAATCCTATCTCTATTCCTACTCCTAACTGTCCTATTATAGCCCCTTTCTTTAACCTCCTTGGGAACTCTCCCTCATTCCTAACTAAAACATGCCTACTCGCCCCGCTAAAACTAACTAAAGAAGGTTCGAACTTTATCTGTATCTGGCAATCCGGATGGCTCCACCACAAACCGGCCTGCTTTAGAGGAAACTCTTCCTCCTCTCGTACTGTCCACCATCACTACATTGCTCGAGGTTCCTATATTCACAGCTTCACTAGCGGCACAAGTCTCTTTCCTTAGGTGCCCTGCCTCACGCACGGCGAATGTCTGCTACGAAATATCCGCGTTCTAATCACTTAACTCTTTACGTACAGATCTGCAACAGATAGTTCTTGATTTAATAATATCAAACCCCAAAACCACAATCTAATGGTTTATTGTCAGGTACCACGACAAAACGACCCGGCTTCAGAATATAATTTGTAGACACCTCAAAGCTATTATTACTTCCCCAAGAACAGGAAACCTAACAGTCCCCAATCCTGTAACTCCCGATAAGCGGTAGGCAAAAATGTTAGGGCTTTTATTCTTTCTTAATAGGTGGAACACAAACATAGCTGAAATTGAGACTGACTTCGCGCCGGTGTCTACAAATTGCTGTTAGTCTACATGAGTTGGTTGATCCACATAGGGTAAACTTGCAAAATTAACTGTTGTTTCTCAGGAGCCTTTTATTATATGCAGCAGCTATCATTGCCCCAGGACACAATTCTTCGTCATCATTTCCTCATCACTCTGTTCTTCGGTTTGCTGTTCCTGATGGACAATCACTGTAACCATTTGGGCGGTCTTTTCACATTTCTGTTTTTTTCCTTTTATCAGCTTGATTCTGTGGTTCTGTCTGATGGATATTTACTGGAAGACTTGCCTGAGACCCTCCAGATCATCTTCAGTTGAGTTCCATTATATTAACTGTATCAGCTTGTTTATATTCCCTAACTGCTTGTTGCTCCTGACATGAGTTCTTCCGGCAGAGACTCCCCAATTTTCCCGGCGTCTCTGAGGGCAATCCTTACCTAAATGTTCTCCCCTGACAGAAGACAAAATAATTCCGAGGTGCCACTCATTGACTCCTACCTTGCGAGCACATCTTTGGTCCTAACAGGTGCCCCTACTTCCTTACACCATTAAACAGCGGTTTTGCTCAGATAGCACATCTTCAATCAGGTGCACTCGTTTGCCACAATAACATACACTGGGGTTGAGTCCAGCACTCACCCATCAGTGTGACCCCTTTCTCTGCAATGAACTACAGATGGGAACCTGTGCACCATTTTGGTTTCTTTGTTGATTACCTTGATAATTGGGCCCCCCTCTCTCTGTATTCCTATACTCCCTCGATGGAATCCCTCTTTGTATGTTGGAAGTTGGCGGCTGATACCTTGCGGATGTTGCTGGAGCTTGCTCTCTATTACTCATTGTTGCACTGGCATTTATACCTGGAGAACAAAGCAACTGTGATGTTTAATTTCTCGTTGGCAAAACATAAACCAACATTACGATGCTGAAAAGCTTCGCTCAACTCAGAAAGCTCCTGCAATGCATCAACCATTAAACTCAAGTCTAGTATCCACTTGCGGGTTTCCTTTGTTTCCTTTTCCATTATTTTTTCTATATACCTTGTCCACCATGACCACCAGTTGCTCCCATGGAATCAAGGAACCTCTCTGGATCTCCAAACCCATCAATACGTCCTCCATCCGAGTCGTCACTGCTTCCGGCAAACTTTCCAAAAATTTCTCCCTCACAATAGGCAATTTCTTTACATCATTATTGGGAAAGGCCCTCTGCGCCAGACCCAGCAATCGTAGTGCAAAAAGGGGAATGTCTTCTCCCTCCTGCATGGGGCCTTTGTTGAAGCCCGAGGTTTCTTGTATGGCTTTCTTTTTGTTTCTAATTCTTCCTAAACCATTTGTAAGAGCCCGCGATTTTCACACATATTTCTTGCTGCTGTTGCAGGCCACTATGTTATAGCCTCCAGGGCGACCCTTGGAGAATGACTACCTAACAATGCAGACCATTCCCATCGTTGATCCGGGATATTGGCAGCACCAATACCTTTTCAAATCTTTCAAAAACATGCCAGCCATGGTTCACCATTCTCAATTCTATATCCTCGGTGGTATCACTTTTTCCTGTTTCCTACCCGACATAAGCGAACTATCATAAGGTACGTATATTTTCCATCAAATCCTTATTCTGTGCAATATTTTCAATGTAGGTTCCGCGAATCAATGGGACCACCAGCGTGAAAAGCCGCCGAACTGGAAATCGAATCTCTGCCTGATGACATCAGCAGGACCCGCCGGATGGCATTATGTCTTGGTTTGGACATGGGAGGTGACCATCGTTGAATAACTTCCACCTTCTTCTGACTTTTTTCCCAACAAGGCATTCATTCCATCCGTCATGATGACGATTTAACAAATCAACTTCTCGAATGACAATTGAGTAATGATGGCACCTGGCAGCCGAGCAGAGCGAGCTTTCCTAAAAAGGAACAACTACGCTCTGCTACCAAATTATGTTATTACCTTTTAACTTGATGAGAGATAAGAATCCCCTCTTCTAAACCAGGGACCCTTCAACTTCTCAAGAAGGCTCTCGCACTCGACCAAGGTATCTGGAGCGTTATGACGAGAGTTCTTCTCTTAACTTCAGAGTGCCTTTCTTGCAGTGGAAGACTAGTAGTTTTCTTTCTATTCTCTTTTATTTCTAATTTAACTTCTTCTTTCCTTTGTAATTATGTTGCCTGTTGGTAATAGACTGATTATATTAAATGAAACCACAGTGGGGCTATATCCACTTTTATTGATATAAGTACTCACCACTCTTTTCTGAACCTTTTAAAACTTTACCAATATCCACCGGCTATCTTATAAAACAAAAAAAGTTTTTAAAAAAATTGTGGATTAAGAAAATATATATTAACTTTTAATTTATTAGAAATATAGAAAAAAATCATATGAAAATTAAAAAAAAAAAATATTTGATCGGTATTTACATATCTCTCTCTTATGTCGCACGACGAAATGTATATAAATAAATATATGAGTATATATACTCATATATATATATATGGAATGAAACAAAAATAATAATAATTATAAAATAATATTGATAAAAAATGATAAAATAATATAATAATAATATAAAGAATATGAGAATACGATAAAGTCTCAAAAATATGGTAACGACGATAATATGTTCATTTCTTTCCCAAAAAAATTAAAAACTGGGTCCGATTCCTTCAAATAACGATAATATAATAATTTGTTTGCCCTTGTTAATGGTGATAAACAAAAAAATTATCGAATGTGAAATTAGTGAAGCTTGAAGGCCAATTGAAACTTTATCAAATAAATGTTAAATCATACAAAAGGAATACCTTGAGGGAAAAACCATTATTTAAAGGGGATTACAACTCTCAAGCTCAACAGAATCCACAGGGGTACTTCGTCTACAAGGAAAGATCGGCTTCAATACTTCTTCAATGAGTTAAGTTGTCAATGTCTCTCCCAGATGGAACCTAAAGCAGAAACAGGAATTAATACACAATTCCCATCCTTCAACAGTTTCGCTAAAAAAATCCTGTTTTCTTTCTATCATTATAAAACATTCGTGACCGATTATAAAGAAATAGATCAATATTTACCCTTTTATAAGGGTGGAACGTCTTATCGTCCTTTGATATTTCCCTCAGATTGGATATATTACTTTAATTCCTTAACCAACGTAAAAAATAAAATCTATGTGGAGAAACCTTACAAATAGTAAGTCTTCAGACGATAATGTGTTAAACAAATATTAATCTTTTTTCAGTGCAGTTCATGTGGGAAGGAGAGAAATAAGAGGATGATTAAAAATTCGTCTCAATAATTACGAGTACGGACCTATGTACCACACACAAACTTGTTTGACAAAAAAATTTACAATATTATAATCTTAAATTATACCAAATTAATAGATAATAATAATAAATAATAAATAATAATAATATGAATAATAAATAATTAATAATAAATTAATAATATCACGCTAATTAAAACTTTAACTGCATAGAGCGCACCGCATTTGCTCTAACTGAAAACCTTTGATGCAGAGCTCTCAGAATAAACAATATTAACTAATATAACTTTCCCCAATATCTACTAGATAAAAATCATTAAAACTTTTATAAATAGAAAATTGTCGAAAGCGAAAAAGCAGAGATAATAGGATAGCTTTGACATTCTTTCAATTCCCAAACTAAGATGATTTAATTTTTGAAAATCGCAGGTTAAAGAAAATAATTCATACACATGTCAAAATATCGATTAAGAAATAAAACTTCGAAGTTACTACAAGCCATTGAAACTTTCTATGTTTTCTGGAAAGAGCTAGTGGGACTAAAGAGAATGTGAATCATGTGGTATATACCAATTACACTGTAATAAAGATGGCTGTAATGCCTCTGACATCGGGTATACCAGTAATTCTCTCAACTCGTGTCTCACAACATAGATACAGGCCCGGTGAGATCTTTGAGCACTTTAAAAACGAACATGGAACCCCCAAGCCCAATCTCGATATTTCTAATTTTGACATTCTACACCGTGCAGGAAATTTCTCTTGAATTGAGCTGGCTGAGTCCCTCTCTAGATAAAATGCCACAAAGCCAATATCAACACTCAAGTTATAATTGAAATGGAGAATTTTTTGACATTTTTTAGGTTTGGCTAGATAGAATCTACTTTATTGATATTATTTATATTTAAGGAATTTAAATTACGTTACTTATAAAAAATTTATTTTTTTACTTCACTTGTTATTTATTTAAATAAATATTTATTTTGTTTCATCAATTGTTAAATTAGTCTTAAATTCAGTCTCCGAGATGAATGAAGTGCCCAGGCCGAATATTAGATTTTAAAAGTTCAGAGCGGCTTGTTCTATTTATTCTAGAATAGGTCTTAATAAATTTTCTTCTGAAGCCCGGTGATACCTTTAGTGAAATTGGAAAGGCTTGTAAATCTCACATTAAGATTAGAAGCTGATATAAAATTTCTAAAATAATAATATATTATTATTATTATTATTATTATTATTATTATTATATTATTATATTATTATTATTATTAAAATATGATTGCGATATCAATTATAATATTGCTGAAATTTTTTTTTGGATCGTTAAAGAGATTAAAGTAGGCCTACTCGTAATATTTAAAGGCCTATTTTCGTTAAAAAAGTGTACAATATATATTTTATTATTAGAAATTTTTGAAAATTATTCATCATAATTTTTTTTTTTTTCAATTTTATTTAGCATATTACAATGAAAATAAAATTTCATAATTTTAAAAGAAATTCACGTTTGAGAAATGTCAATAAAATATAACTTACTTATGTTTTTCTATCCAAATTTAATTCATTAACATTTATTAAAATCTACCTAACATTTAAATTTATGATTAAAAATTAGTTTGGACAAGCACAAGACGTAATAATATTTAATGACCGTTACTCCCCCTACCCACCTGACCGGTTTTTACCGAATTCAATTTTTTGAAAATGCGAATTTTTCAAAAAAAATTTTAAAAAATATTTATTTCAACATTTTATTATTTTATTATTCTAAACATAAGGAAACTCCAAATGTGAGGAAAAAACTATTAAATAGGAATTGTAACTAAAATTTAGAAGAACTGATTCATAAAAAAAAAAAAATCGCAGATTTTCCTTTTTATATATATATACGGTATATATATATATATATATATATATATATATATATATTGTCACATATTCTTCACTTCACTCAGTACACATATTCTTCTCAACTAAATTGTGGTTAAATTTGAAACTCAAACAGTTTGCTTTGCAAATTTTTCTTGGGAGGTCGGGAGGGGGGGGGGGCACTGTGAACAATTGGAAGCACGTTTACTAAACATCAACCCAAGGTCTAAAGTTAGCCCAGCATTTTTTTTTTCCTAAATTCGTGTACCTATCTTTTACAACTCTGAAAACCAAGCATTCCTTTCAATTAATCTTCTTTTTTATATACCAATTATATACTCTTTTCCCATTCTTTTATTTATTTTTTTTCATATAATCTGTACTACTTATGAGTCTCTTATTAATCACAAAATTTAAAATCTCTTAACCCACATTCCTAATTCAAAGAAACATTTACGAAACAGAACGTCGTTGTATTCCTCTCATCCATTGCTGTACAGAATTTGACATCCAATATATTATATAGTAGTTTGGTTTATGATTTTTTATCCTTTCAAAAGATGGTAAGTTTTATTAACAAGATCCTCCGAATAGCATAATACATTCAACAATTTATTTATATTTCTTTCATATATATTCACTAAATAAAATTAGGTATCTGTCCCATCTTCACCTTAAAGAAATACACTTAAGGAACTGTCTTCATCTTAACTTTATCGAAATACACTCAAGAAACTGTTTTCATCTTCACCTTATAAGGATATTCATTCAAAAATATTATCTTCATCATTATCATCATGAAATACATTCAAAATTATCTTCATCATCACCTTAAAGAAATACACTCAACAAAATATTTACACTTTAACGAAATATTCTCAAAATATTCTCATCATCATCAACTTCAAAAAATACATCTAAGGATTTATTTTTTTAATCTTAACAGTAAAAATAAATACTCTTAAGAAACTTTCATTTTTCGTCTGTTATTCACACATTATCTATAAAGTACACTTGATTTTATCTATATACTTAAAAATAATTCATTATCTAAGTATCTAAGTATCTAAGTATCTGCCAATTCATCAATATTTGAAATTTTTTTCTTTTTGAAAAGCCATTTCCATCTTAACTTTCCCACCTGACCTGATACGTCAAAGTTACCATATACACTATCCTTCTACTTCTGTTACTGTTTGCATGGATTAAATATTTTAGTTACTTAATTTCACTCGTGTAGAGGAAAGGTTAAGAAGAAATGAGAAAGGTGAACTATTCCAAGGCTTGAACGAGGTGCTAGGCGCTTTTCTAAGTTCAAACCTGAGACTCCACCTTGGACGTGTCCTCTCACAAAATTCCCTGGTAACTACTTGTTACACAAAAATATGAATTGAAACGGATCTGCGGTCGACTTCATCAACTTAAGAAGTGTTTCTAACCATACAAGGTGTCCACTCCTTAATCAGAAAGAACATCTCAACTTGAAACTGTCATCCTACGATTCAACACTTCAATTCGAATGGATTAGGATGAGGTTCTACGTTAGCCTATCCTTGTTTGGTCTACTAAACTTGTACTTGAGGAGTTCTTCTGTTATTCCTCTTTTAGAATCTCTTATGAGCATTTGATTTATACTCTTTCAATTCTATTGACAATTGAAGACCTTTCAACCTAAACCTAAATTTTTAACCTAAATTTAAACCTAAATTCTATACCTTTAATATAGAATTGAAAATCTTTAACTTTGGGGTCTATAAGGTAAATCAAATAGAACGAGATAACCAGCTCTTTTCAAAAGAAACAACAGAGCTGTACCCAATTGAAACAAAATGAAACAACAAAAACAACAAAAAAACTGATTGCATTCTCTTGAGTTCCCTGATTTAAAACGGACTTGGCTTTCTTCCCTTTTCAACTTAAACAAAACAACTGATTCGTCTGCTAACTTGTTCCCTTTACCTTCCCTTTAAACGATTTGTCTATATCGTTTGCTGGTTAACTGGGCACTAAAGCATTAAACCAAGGGTTTCCAAGTTCGAAATATGGAAGACTTTTCTTTCCGTTCTTTCATTCAAAAGTAGAAACAGAAGGGGATACATGAGCACCAACAGGGCAATTACCTATACAACCAAGGGCTGGGCTTTCAGCGTAAGGCGCACGGCTTGACCTCCCTTTCTCCTAGAGTGGGTGCAAGCTAATTCGTGCTATTCAATGAGATCTGTTGCATGAAGAGGTACCTTAAACTTCCCTCTTTTTCCAACTATCTTAGCCTCTTCGGCGTGACCAGGTTAATACTGGATTCATAAGCTGCTTCCCGAAACCAAAACATGAAGCGGAACTCTTGTCCGAACCTATCGTTTATCATGATTGTCTTGTAAAGTCTGTTAGATGCTGCTGATCTTCAAAAGGTTCATCTGTTAAAAAATAAGATCACAAGGGGAAAACTTTCGGTCCCAACTTGTAAACTTCCTTCAGAGAACTTATACATGGCGGATAATACTCTCTTATCCATTTGGGCGCTGTTATAAAAAGATCAATAATTGTTATTCTGTTTTCATACTTAAGAAAGTTTTTTACCTTTTCATATGACAAAGTCATTCTCATTTCTTGTACTTCTCATCATGTATTTGGAAAGACAACAGCCAGCAAAGTTTAAGCTTGGGTCTTTGTCTGCCAAACATGAATCAATGAAAGCTCTTTGTTAACTCGGAAGGCAAATGTATGCAATCTTTAATTCCTAATAGGAAATTGAATAGAAAATTAAGAAGTCTTCTTCAAGACTATGATTTAAAATCGGGTTATCCTTTCTTTTTGATTTAAAACCGTCATCGCCTTATAGGCGGAAAATAAATTGAAATCAGAGATTTCTTCTTCTTGCTCTCAAATCAGCAAGGCTAAATTATGTAGGAGAGGAGGGACGTTAAGGTCACCAAAGCTTTCTCTCTAAGTGCTTCTTTTCCTCTCTTGTGAAACGATTGTGTTTCAAATAACTAGAAATCTAAGATTTCTTTTTCTTGCTCTCTCATCAGCAAGGCAAACCGGGTGCTTTAAAAACTAAGTTTGAAGCGTTCTTTTTTGGGGACGTGGATGGCTTAGTGGATAAAGCGCCGGTTACTGTTACCTCAGCAACGCGGAGGTCCAGTGTTCGAATCCCGCTGATGAAGAGTAAAATCTTCTGTGACTCATTCATTTCGGCCAACACTGATCTAAAATAGACAACCCCCATTTCTTTGAACCCAAACTTGTAATGCACTGCGACGAGCATGGTCGTCGGAAACTTTCGAGTACCCTTGTACTCTTCTTTGGGGAAATCCTGACCTATGATTCCTAAAGAGGAATTTATCATCTCCTTATCCCAAAAGTTTAAGAAAGAATGAAGAGGAATCTATCTATCATCTCCTTTATTTCGAAAATTTATGAAAGAATGAAGAGGAAACCTACATCTCCTTATTCCAAAAGAGAATGAGGAGGAATTTATCATCTCCTTTATCCCGAAAGAGAATGAGGAGGAATTTATCATCTCCTTTATCCCGAAAATTTATGAAAGAATGAGGAGGAAACCTACATCTCCTTATTCCAAAAGAGAATGAGGAGGAATTTATCATCTCCTTTATCCCGAAAGAGAATGAGGAGGAATTTATCATCTCCTTTATCCCGAAAATTTATGAAAGAATGGAGTGCGTATACTGAACGAAACTTTAAACTCCAATTCTTTCCTTAAAATCATTTTTACTTTGGGACTTATTCCTATTCACTTCGAAACTCCCTCTCTTTCCTCTAGGTAACTGATACCTACTTGAAGAATTTGTGGGCTGAGCGGGATCTCGTACTTGTCGGAAACTTCCATCTACATTTGATTGGTGAGGAAAGGTTTTGTCCAACTCGAAACTCTTGTTCTTTCCTCTAGGTAGCTGATACCTACTTGAAGAATTTTTCTTAATTTGTTTAAAAGCGTTTTAAACAGAGAAAAAATCTAAACCTCATTCCATCATTTTTTCTGGTAGGTTGCGAGTCTCTTTACGCTAAAGGCTTGACTGAGAAACTCACTTTCTTTCCTCTAGGCAACTGCTGCCTACTTAAAGAATTTTCGGACAAAGCGGGATCTCTTACCTGTCGGAGACCTCCATCCGTATGTTTTCTGATTAAATACATTCCTTTCTGTCTCTATTTCCGTTCTTATCTATTAACGTTTGAGACGAAAGAGGTCTGAACTCCCAGTTCAAACTCTAATTAGGTTCTTCTTTCAACCTACTAAAATTTACTGGGCTATGAGAATACTTCTGGCTATAATAATCAGCGAAAGCTATTTGGGGAAACAAAGAAAGGCTTAAGGCTTCCTTAGGCCCTAATGACTGTTTTTTCCCTGTATCCTCCTGAGGCGCCCTAACTTAATTACATCTCTTCTATTATGTCACCTTCAACTATGCGATTTCCTTCAAGCACTAGCTCTTTCATGACATAAGGGATTTGAGTTATACACCCCTTACTCTGGGATGGAGTAACTTGTCCATGTTCCCTTTTGGGTGCACCTCTGCTTTGAATTGCTGAGGACTTGCTAGAAGTTGGCATTACTATCCTCTTGCTCTGCTTTTTCTTCCCGGAGTCTGTTCGGACGTACAAGGGGACTTTCACGGTTTGGTTTCCGTAACAAGTTAACTGGAGGGAAAATAAATTTAAACTTATTTGTTCGCTAGAAAGAATATTGGTCCCTATCAACACATCCCAGCTGGCCTGTCCTCCAATGTCATATATAAGAAACGTAGCTTGTTGGAGTTTGCCAGATAAATTGAAGTACAAATCTACTTCGTCGTAAGATTTGGAATTACTGGTATGAATCCCATGGATAGTGAGATGGGAGGGGTGGAACAACGCTTTACAACCTTCTTTCCTTTCTAGTTCCTCTAGCGTTCGTCTTGTATTAAAGTAACGCCGCTCGCGGTATCTAGAAGCCCTGATACTTTCATTCCTCCTTTTCCTTTCTTGAGGAAGAGGGTGAGATCGCAATAATAATGCGAGCCAATTTGGAGGAGTCTCTCTATCTTTTGAGAAGTTCGGCCCGGCTATTTTGTCAGAACTTTTCTTGCCTTGAGCTTTAATATTCCCTTTTGAAATGTTTGTCCGCGTAAACTCTTTGGAAATTTGCAAGAATCTTTCCAACAATTCTTCTATGCAAATATGAGGAATGAAAGCTTTTAGCACTCTCCCTTTTAAATTCTTCGAATCATTTAATTCAACAACGAATTCTAAAACCTTCGTTGTAATAAATATATTCTCTTGTAAGGGACTGAAAGCTAAATTAGGCTTTACATTTTTCATTCTCCTCTGATAGTCTGCAAACAACTCCATAGTCCTCTTAATGAAAGAGACGAAAGACATGCCTTATTTCCTAGAACAATTAAAGAAATTTAACAAATTTTTTACATAAAAATTCCTAGACTTATCCTCCTTCAAGTCAATTCCTTGCTTAAATGTAGCAAATTTGGAAGATTTGTTGATGGGAGCGATAATTTTCGTTGCTTTACGTATACGACTAGGAGCTTGGCATACTCGAATGATCTTGCCTCCAAACACTCTCTTTCTTTTGATACAGCGTTTGGGCCTGTTTGATAAATTGGTGGAAGTAGAAACTTCCGGGAGAGATTCTGTCTCTCTTATTGAAGAAATGAGAGTCAGAACCCTATCTTCCTATCTTCCTTTACTTCATCTCCATCTTCATGGTCTACTTCCATTTCTTGCCTTCCTGGAGTGGCACTTCCAAATTGCTCTTTACTTGAATTAATCTCAGGTAGAACTTCATCTGCTATCTGAGATATTCTTTCCAGGAGGATATCCAGATCTAAGTCGGGATCAAATATCTTTGAGACTTCATTCCTTAATCTCTCATGATTCTCGAACTTTGCTTTATGGTCCAAGACTTTGGAAGTAACTAAAAAGTTTACTTGCGGGATGCCGAAGGCGAATTTGGGATGACAGTCTCTTAATTTCCTTTGATAAATTCTGATTAGATCTCTGGATTGACTCATGAATGTATGGAGGAAGGTATTTTTTGAGCAATCGAATACCATAAATTTCAACAAAGCTTCGGTATAGGACGCTTCGTTATTAACTTCATTCGGATATTTTCTTTGTTTAATAGTAGCAGCTTTTGTGGGTACGGGGGATTGATATACTGTAATGGGACAACTGGGCTCTGGTAAAAGACTTGTGGAGGCACTGACCCCCGGAAGAGGTGCTTCTTACTCTTTTTTAAATCGTTTGAGACTGGGTTACACACTGGCGGAGGCAAGGGTCCCCGGAAGAGATGCTGTCTCTTCTGATATTACAGGGCATTCTTCCTCCTCTTTCATTTCAATTGACTCGTTTCCCTTTCTTGACTCATCCATTTTTTCTCAACTCAATATTAATTATTCTCTCATGTGCTAAGATTCCGTATAGGAATGCGTACACCAATACTAAACTCGAGAATAAATACTAGTCTGAGAAATATCGCAAAAATATATACAAAAAAATGGATATACGAAAACAAAAAAAAAAGAAATTAAACGAATTGAAATGAATTAATTTAAACAAACAAAACCGAATAGGCTGGAAGAAATTCAATAATTAAAACAAAGCCACCTTTGTTCAATGCAATTCATAAAGACGCCTCAATCTAAATTACCTTTATCTCACTGGGTCTTCCTATAGAGCTTCTGAATTTCATCAATAAAATCGACGTTAATTGTACTGACAGAAATTCCTTAATTGAAAGTAGCTAATATCAATATTTCCTTTCTTGAGATTTAGAAAGAACGCAGAATTACAAGGATAAAATACTAACACACACCATACATATATGACTAAACAAGTGATCAATCTTACGTAGCATAATAAAATCATGTAACTGTCCTCGATCCGTAATCGTACGACTTACTACTATTTCCAATATAAAAACAGTGGAAACTAACCCTTATTAACAAAGAAATTCCGAAAAGAAATAAACAAAAGAAAACAAACTATTTTCCTATATGTAAACGTAGCTTTGGTAACAACAAGGGCTTAACAATTGCATGTATTCTCTTATCATGCATCGACTCGTATGTGCGTATAACCTGTACGCGGGGTGTGTCTACTCACACAAAGAACATCGTAAGCCATAATATATTATATATATATATATATATATATTATATATATAATATAATATATTATAATATATATATGTATATATATATATATATATATTATAAATTATATATATATATATTATATATATAGTTTTATTTACTTTTAAAAAAAAAAAGTTCATAAGAACTGGAATCCTTGCACTAATTAACCTTGTCCGATCCCTTAAACTACGTTTTTTCAGATTCTTTATGTAAATTGAAGACGATTAACATATAAATTATGCGTTTCCCTAAACATCTGATCTGAATCTGTTGGAACAACGTCAACCTGCTACCTTATACGTTTACCATACACCGTCTATATATATATATAATATATCATTATAAATAATTATATGATATATATATATATATTATAGTATATAATAAAATATATATATATATATATATATATTATATTTATATATAATATATATATTACTAATTCTAGTACTATAAATCTTCTTTTCCTTTTTAAAATAATCTTTACCTTGTATATACAAAAGTTCTTTTTTTTCTTGAATGATCGGGAGCAGACATTGCTTTGCACCCCCCCCCCTCTTATTCTAAAACAAAGAAAGGGGAACCTCCCCTTCGGCGTCTGTGTAGTTTGTCACTTAAAATGCGTTGCGTTTGTGTCGTATGCGTGAATGCAAAGGTGTGTGTTCCGTTCGTTCATAAACCTCGATACTGTTAGCGTGTTTCGTTTTGTGGTTGGTGCGTTCACTTTTCATTCCCCCTTCTTTTTCGATTAGTTAAATGTATGCATAGGTTTTTAATTGTTGCGACTCGAGACCTGTTGAAATTTAACTTAATTCTCCGCCTCTTCTATTCCTTTCGTTAACCAAACTTACATATAATATAAGCTATAATAATATAATATTATTATATGATATATATACTAATCATATATATATATATATTATATATATAATATATATATATTATATATATAGAATATATATATAATATATATATATAATCTTTTTAATTCAATTTAAAAATTAAAAGACGATAGTTTTTGAAAATAGGGTAGTGAAGAGGAAGTAGAGAGAAAAGAAAATTCTTCTTCATTTTTTCCGACTCTTCTCTTCTTCCAATTATTTCGCAAAAAAAAAAAAAAACACTTGTCCAAACGTACACTGGACTTCGCTACTCTATTCACGGTATGCACTTAACGGAACGTAACTAACTTTACTTATACGCCACTTCTGTCTCATTCATCGCAAGCATAGCACTTAATACTAAAATTATCGCAGGCGCTTGTATTATCAGCTTGGCGCTTTTTCATAAAAAGCACATATTATCATAAAATAATAAGAAAAATTATTTAAGAAAAATATTTGTTACCAAAATTGCTTAAAACTAAAATACATAGTAAGATACTTAACCGCGTACGCAATTAACATATAGTAACAAAATTTTTTATTCACTGATATTTTTTGGCCAATTTATTCCCGTTCATGCATGAACTAAACGTTTTTGTGCACAGCCTTAATGAATGCTTTTTTTTTTATTTTTTATTAATTAATTATTACTTCTTATATTTGAATAAAAATATAAAAAATAAAAAGAATGTTTCTTTTTCGAAACATTTGAACTTTGTAAAGAATTATTTTTAAATTTGGATTCTTACTTGATTCGTCCCTTCCTTTAGAGACGATTTTTTTTTCTTTTTGCTCCGAAGGTTGTCTGTGTTTGTTTGTTACTGCCGCGGTTCCATTGGACGTCGTCGGGTTTCTTGGCGGTTGTGCATTGTGTGGGGGCTGGATGTGGGTTTGTTGTGTTGATAAATTGTTATCTTTTTGACTGTATTTATAGTACAATAATTGCAATTAAAAAATTCCATTTGAACGATACCGACTTGAAGGATGATGACTTTTCATCTTGGCGCTGCTGCGGCAATCATCAGAAGATCCTTTTATTTGTTCGTATTTTGGCAAGGTTAGCCAATTTTGTCGTCTTTTCTTCTTGGGTTAAGTAACTTTTCTTCTTCAGATTAGAACCCAATGACGAATTGACAAGGATGATAATGAAACACGCTCAGATGCTCCATTTTTACTGCAGGGTGCCGGTTAGGGCACGGGTTTATTAAAATTGCTATATATTGTACTTAATAAAGGAACAGTCTTATTAACTACTACAAAAGCTACAAGATATCAACTCTTCTACAACAAATATTTTAGGACATTGGTTTTACAACAAACAATGCCATCGAACACATCGATGATTACATATAGACACTTTCTGGAGTTGCACCTGGTCTTATCAGAACTTTTATCTATATACATCTCTGGGGTTACATATTAGGTACAGCCCAAGAGTGGTGGGTGTTCCTGGGTAAGAAGTTAGTGCCATCAATAGAAATGAGTGCAAGGGGCAAAGAAATAGTAATAAGATTATATAGATATATAATATATATAATATATAATTATAAATAATATAAAAATATATATAATAATATATATATAATAATAAAATATATATAATAAATAATATAAATTAATATAATATAATAGAATAATATATAAATATAATAATAGAATATAATATAATAGTATCCGCGATTTAAATAAAACATCTATTATTTTTAGTAACAAGTTAAAATTACGAAAAAATGACATATCTGGCATATATATATATATATATATATATAGAATAATATATATTATAATATAATAGCCGTAGCCGTAATTTGTTTTCAGGGGGATGGATTTGCAGTGGCTACATTTAAAATGAATTAATATTATATATAATATCTATATATATTATTATTATATATATATATATTATATATAATATATATATATAATATATATATATATATATATAATATATTTATAATTATCATCTATATATTATATATATATATAAGATAAAATATATATATATACTATATCTATATATATCATACAATATATAGTACATAATATATATATATATAATAGTATATAGGTTATATTATATATATATATATATATTATATCACACATATATATCATAATATAGATGATAATATAATATAGATTATATATATAATATATTATATTTATATAATAAATATATATATATAATAAATATTCATATATAATATATATTATATATATATATAATTATATAAATATATATATATAAATTTCATAAAAATCACATCGTTTATAAGGTCAATTTCAGTTTCCTTGCTTGACTTGGTGATTCAAATAATTTATTGCTGATTCTGTCTGAAATCTGCGATAATTTGACATAAAGCAAGACTTGTAAACAAATCCTCTCAATACTATTCCGTAAATACTTTAGTACGCCCTAATGTCGAAAAGGTTTTCTATATTGCAGTGGATACAGCAATACTGCTAAAGATATTCAGGAGTACAATGTTAGGAAACTCCTTGTCACTACTTAGCCAAAGACGATCGTAAGTTTTGGTTTCATTTCTAGCACTCATTTATCTGCAAGAGTACACCACTCTCTTTAGTGTATCTCGTGAGGGTCTGTGGAAGGTCGTCTTTTATAAAAAAGGATGCTTTTTTCAATAGTTAGGTAATGCATTAACGTAAATATACTGAATGAATGATGTCCAGTATTCATGCAGAGAGATAATCGATCATCATCGAGAATACAGCATCATCAATACGAAATAAAAAACTAGATGCAGTAATAATGATCGGGATCTCGATATAAAAGACACATTACAAACACCGCGATGCTTCTGGAACTATCGTAGTCTCTTAGGCATATTGTATTAAATACTAAAGCTGAGTCGCAATACATTTTTAGCTTGTCTCTGAATATGGGTTTAAATCTGTGTATATTTACGAGGAAAGTTAAATATACTTTCATAAGTTTATCCATTTGCTCCAATCCTGGAACCAAATTGGTCCAACAAAAGATGACGTCTGTAACTACAAGGGTAATGTTATTTCAAAACTTACTTGAAACGAATAATGTTAATATAGCAATTCAATTCCGGATCGAATTTAAAAAAAAAAAAATTTTAAGTCAAAATTTGAGCATGTTTTATTTTCATGTTCCATTCTATAAATTGACATCATCACCAATTAAACTCACAGTTCACATCTTATAACTTATGCAGATCTTTCGATACTTACTTGTTATTATGTTATAGAAACTTTCTAAATTTTATTCTTCATGAAGTTTTGTGCGCTTCGACTTGATCGAAAAAAAGTGCGTGTTTAGAATGAAGTCGAAGACGTTCGATTGCCTCGAATTTAGAAGAGTCTGAGAAGACTAGATTTTAACATTCTACAAAGTGTGTAATAGAGGGTTAGATACTCATGTCCCTGAATAACAGATGGCAACTCTCGGAATGCTCTCATGAAGAGATCATTTTATTCTTGCTCTTAAAATTTGAGTTTTAAGGGATACTTCATAGCAAAACTCAACTTATCAACCGATAAAAGTAAATTTTTTTTGTTGAACAAATGATATTTTAATTTCTGAAAAAAACAAACAAAAAACTGTTCGTTTTTGAAGTTTAGGGTTGAAATAGGAATTTTTTTTTTAATTTCCACAAAAACTGCATAAAACGTACATTTCAAGATATTTCATTTTTGGCAACTAAAATATTCCCATTAGTGGGTAATAAATTTTAGATTAGACACATTTTTGAAAATTGTTTTTAAAACAAAATTTTTAGAAACTTAAGCTACTTTCAAAATTTTTGATTCATCGAAACCTTCCTGGCTGAACTACTACGTTCTATCTCAAAATATTTAATATAAACGTCAGTTTGTTTAAACGTTTATATGTGAGCTTGGTCCGAGGTTATAGTGTCAATAAATGTTTGTTTTTTTTTATCAATTCTTGTGAGTACTCGAAGGCCATAAAATAAGTACTTCAAAAGCAAAATCTACATTTACAAAATTTTTCATTTTTTTGACGAAAAAAAATTTATCCATATATATTATATATATATTTAGATATATAATATATTATTTTAAGATTATTATTTTTTTTTTTTTTTTTTTTAATAGATATAAATATATATATATATATGAAAACATATATTGTTTAATAAAACTTCTATTATACTAATTATATAATTATCTAGAATATATATATATAATATAATATATATATATATTATATATATATAGTATATAGTATAGTATTCCAAGCGACCTTCTATTGATTTAAATAAGTACAGTTTTCAAAGCATGATGTCGAAGCATGACTTGAAAAACTGTCCGAGATGTCTCATTATCATAGGAGGATCGAATGATTAAATAAAGCTCCTGTAATTGTCTAACGGCGACGCTTTTGTCGATGGTTCGTGTCTGGCGCGAGTGAAATTTTTTTCGTCTTATTATTTGCAGAAATTGTAATTTCTCGCACGAGCATTGTGCGCATGTCGCATCTTAACTTTAGTCGGCTGCTCTATGTAATCATGACACCCTGAAAAAGCTGTGTAGCCCCAGAGGGGGTCAACCATCCCTTCTGTGGATTAAAATGTATTGAGCCGAAATTTAAACATTGTATGGAAGCCAGGAGATTTGAAATCTTCGAGATGCCTTCTTTTTTGGAGGATCGGACTAGTGGTAGAACCTCATGTACATTGTTCAAAACGGCGACGTCTGTGTCGATGGTATTAGTTCCAGGGGAGTGAATATTTTTATCCATTTTGCTATCACTAAGTTTAGGTAAAAAGCATATTGTGCACATGTCGGCGTTCCTTGACTTTGTCGGTTGCTCCTGTATCATGAGCACCCCTGAAGAATGCGTGTAGCCCCAGCAGGGTCCAACCTTCCTTCTGTGGATTTAAATAAGTATTCAGTTTCAAAGCAGTGATATGAAGCAGAGATTTGAGAAAACTCCCGAGATGCTTCTTGTTCTAGGGAGGTCGATGGACTAATGGTAGAGGCCCCTGTATTATGTCTAACGGAAGACAAGTGTTGTGATAGTTGGAGTCTGGCGCGATCGAAAAAAATTTCGTCTATTGCAAATTTTGTCGTAGAGCATGTTTGCGCCTGTTTGGTATTCTTGACCTATGTCGGTTGGGTCTTTTACCCTATGAGCACCTTGAAGAATGCGTGTAAACAGAAGGGTTCCAACGATCCTTTTGTGATTTTAATAAATATCGAGTTCAAAGCAGTGAAAATCGAAGAGGAAACTTAAAATTGTAAACGAAATACTGTTTTTTCTGGGTTTGGATTGACTGATTGGTTTAACCTTTGTAACATTGTTAACAGCGGCTGTGCGATGGTTCCGAGTCCTGGCACGAGTGAAATTTTCTTCGTCTATTAATGCAATATTTGCTCGCAACAAGCATGTGTGCTCATATGGGGTGTCGACTTTAGTTGTTGTCCTGCAAGAATTGAACAAACTAGCAGAATGCTGTTTAGCGCACAAAGGGGTTCCATACCACCTTCTATTTGGATTGAATAATATACGGAGTTTCAATAAGGCAGTGAATGAAGCAAAAATTAAAAACTTCCGAGATCTTCCTTTCTGTGAGCGGATCGCAATAGTGTAGATCCTGTACAGTGTCTAACGGAACGGTTGTCGATGATTGGTTCGGATGTCCAGGCGCGAGTGAAAATTTTCTTCATCTTATTATTGCATAAATTTGTGCGCATCAAGCATGTTGTCCTCATTCGCGTTCCTTGATTTGGTCGGTTGCTTATAGATCACCATGAGAACCAAAATGCGGTAGCCAAGCAAGGGGTTCCAACCACAGTTCGATGGTTTAAATAAATTATAGGAGTTCAAAGCATGATATCAGAGAGAAACATTGAAAACTGTACTATCTGAGATTTGTGTGTGAATCGACTAGTGGTGGAACTTCTGTACATTGTCTAACGGCAGCTGTTGTCGATCGTTCGAGTCCTGGCGCGAGTGAAATTTTCTCTTTATTTGCAAATTTTACGCAACAAAATGATTTTCCTCATCGTCGGTGCGTGACTTGTTGGTTGCTGGCTTGTAGCACGGGGCAAACTAAGAATGCTGTGTAGCTCCAGTAGGGTTACGAAGCACCTTCTAAGGGATTTAAATATATTACGTTTCAATAGCAATGATATCGAAGTAGGAAACTTGAAAATGTTTGAATAGCTCTTTTTCCGGATTGGATTAGTGGGAGAGCCTCCTGTACATTGTCTAACGGCGACGCTGTTGGAGATTCGAGTCCTGGCGCGAGGAAATTTTTTCTCGTCTATTATTGGCAATTTTATTGCAATCAGTGCATCTTGTGCCTATATCTGCGTGCTTTGACTTTGGTTGGTTTTGCTCGCTTAACTCAGGAGCAACCCATCAAATGCCGTCGTGTAGCCCCGCAGAAGTTCTATATCTATACTTTATCTGTACCTCTTATTCCAAGTTTTCTCTTGGCTTAATTAGCACAGTAATTAGCATACCGTCATGTAAGGACCAGACACTTCAATTTTACAGATAAAATTATAAGGAATTTAAATTTGCACAGCCATTTTCCTTCATTCAACAACTTTCAACTAAATTCTTCATATGTTCTTTGTTCATATCACTATATATCTAAATATTTAACTCGTATTTGTTCCAGTGCTCACCATCTAACATAACTATTACACAGAGAAATCCTCACTTAAAACATAACCTTTACTCCTATTCTATGTTAATTACAACCTCTTTTAACACACTGCCAAATTTCTCTCTACTAATCCGCTCAAAGGTATTTCAGATTCGCTACACTAAACTAAATCATCCGTCAATATAATAAGGTTAGGGCATACATCTTTTCATTCTCACATTCTCTAACACAATACATTGCTACCCTTCACCAACGTTCGTGATTCTTTATAAGCAATCAATATATTTATATAAGTAGCTATGTATTATAGTATAATATAATATATTTATATATAATTATATATATATATATATATAATATATATATATATATATTCTATATATTAGATTATATAATATATATATATCTATTATATATATTATATAATATATATATATAGTATCATCATATATATATATATATGATATGTATACTATAAGAGATATCTTTCCCAATTGAAATCAATTCCAAGCTTTGATATATTTTCTTTTCCAACCAAAAGAAAAATAATATTAATTGTTCTCCGCTCGGTCAACCGATATAGTGTTCTGCTACATGTTGAGAATTGTGCAATCTTCTGGCAATAATTTTCACGTAAAAAATATTTTCTGAAAAATTATCACCAGTAATCATGTTCCGTTCAATATCACTCGGATGCGCTCAGCTCGGAGCTGATCGACTAAGGTCTTTCTGCACTAATTGAAATGTTAGTCACGTTTGCAAAAAATTTACTAAAAAATATTTATAGCGGAACAAATATACCCTAATCGCTCGTTTCCGACTCGGATTCGATCCAACTAAGGTTTTCTGCACTATTTGAACATGTCATCACGTCTTCCGGCAATAAATTTTCATGCAAAAAATATTTTGAAAAATGGTATTAATACAGGATCGCGGCTCTAATCCGTCGTCGAATCCGGATCGATCCGACTGAAGTTTGAACTATTTGAAAATTAGTAAGCAATACTGATAAATTTTTGCCCAAATAAAAATATTCACAAAATACAAAATACGCAAGATGCTTTCCGGATCCGGATCTGGTTATGACCGGAACCATCAGGTTCTGCACTATTGAAAAATTGTTCATTTTTATCTTTTCAAATAAATTTTAAGCTAAAAATTTATTTTTTAAAAAATTCATTATCGCAGGATCGGCTCCGGTCCGGCCCGGAATCCGTCCCGGTCGATAAGGTTTCTGACTATTTGAATTTGTTTTTATTGTTAGCACGTTCTATTTTTGAATTGACAATAAAAAATCTATTTTGAAAAATCATACTCATTCGCGCTTGACTCTACCGTCCGACTTTGATTCGGCTCGGCTTCGATCCAAATCGGATCCGATTAAGGATTTTGCACACTATTGAAAATTGTTCAGCAAGTCTACTGGCAATAAATTTTCAATCTAAGAAAATTATTTCTTGAAAAAATTTATACCTCAGGATCTGTTCGATATCGGATACGGATCGATCGACCTGACTAGGTTCTCACTATTTAAAATTGTTCATGCTCTCTGGCATTAAAATTTTCACCTAAAAAATATTATTTATTTGAAAAAAATTCATACCCTCAGAGTCCCGGCTCGGTCGCTCCGATCCGGCTCCGCTCGCTACGACTTCATCGGCTCCGGATTGACTAAGTTGTTCTGCATATTTGAATTGTTTAGCATGAGTTCTGGCAATTAAATTTTTCATTAAACATATCTCTTAAAAAAATTTATACTATTGCACGGGCTCGACTCTGGCTCCGACTTGACTCCGGCTCGAGTCGACCGATCCGACTAAGATCGCATCTAGTTTGAACTGTCAGTCGCAGTCTTTGGAACAAATTTCATCTAAAAAAAATTTTTTAAAAAAATTATACCCATAATCGGCTCGAATCGCTCCGTCGGATCGCGATCCGAATCCATAAGGTTCCGCACATTTAAAATGGTCAGCAATCTTTCTTCTGGCAATAAAATTTTCACATAAAAATAATAATATATTTCGAAAAAAATCAAACCTACGGAACGGCACGCCTGATATCCGGATCATTCGACTCCGGCTCGACGTTTGCCGGAATCGCGGATCGACTAGGATTTGCACTTATTTTAAAATTGTTCAGTATTTATTCTGGCATAAAATTTTTAACCTAAAAAAATATTTTTTGAAAAAATCATACCCAGCTCGTGTCCGGCCCGGCTCCGGCCCGGCTCCGGCTCTCTTCGCTTGCGGATCTGACTATATGGTCTGTACTATTGAAATTTTCATACGTCTTTCTGGCATTAATTTCCCTCTAAATATAATTTTAGACAAAAAATCATACTCAAGATCCAGCTGCGTCGGCTCGACTCGGTCGTTCGTTTCGTTCCAGCTCCAACTTCGGCTCAGCTGGATCCGAATAAAGGTTTTGCAATGATTTACACGTTGATTGTTTAAAAAAATTCTTCGAAAAAAAATCCTACCGCGGATCCGCTTGACTTCGACTCCGGTCTGGAACTTCGATCCGATCGATTCGGATCCGAATAAGGATTTGTACTATTTGAAAATGTTCAGCACACATCTTCTGCCAATAAATTTTCATCTAAAAAAATTATTTCATGAAAAAAATATAACCCAGGCTCCGGTCGGCTGCTCGGCTCGGCTCCGTTCTGAGCTCTGCTCTGGGTCGGACCTGCCCATTTATTTTGAACTGATAAAATCAAGTAATGAGCTAGAGTTGAGAAATATATAAATAAAAAATGTTATTTTCATATAATTCTAAATAAATACATTATTGATCTAAACTGGAATTGCAAATTTGACTTGCGAATTGTAAAACCTTTTAGTTCGACCTCTCTAAATAAATTTTGTATTCTATAAAACTATTTAGATTTTTAAAAAAATAATTACACTATGATGTTCGGAGTAATTTTCTACTTAATTTAGAAAAAATAAAAATGTGAAAAATTTGATTTTGCTTTCAAAAAGTAGGGGTTAGGTTATAATCTCCCTAATTAAACGCAAAATAGCCGATTTTCCAAATATTACATTGCCAATGCTTTCCGAGATATAAACGGCACAAATGAAATAAAAAATCCTCTCTAAGTAAAGAGGGTATACATCATCACACCAATGCGTATTTACACAAAGGAAAACTGTTCTTTGGAAATACCGTTGTTCAATCAGCTAATCTGAAAATGTTTTGTTTTATTAACCTTCTTACCACTATTTTCTTTGTATAGATATGACTGAATACTCTGATTTCTTCTATATCATCGACTCGTATACGATTTGAATTTTGGACGATAGAAGTAAGTGTCTTCCAACTTTCAAACTTAACTCTAAAACTAAAGAAGGCTCTAAAATTTCCGTCATTTCAGCTGGAGTTGATAATTCAATACGTCAAGCAACTCATTGAGCCTCATCCCTTATCAAGACCTTTGCTGGCACATATAGCGGATATTCAATATATTGATAAGTTTTATCCTATTTTTCTTCAACATTTTTATTTAGTTCCAGTTGTTGTCTATCTTAGATTTTTCTGAATAAGAGCTTCATAATTACTTATAATATTATAAATAGATATATAATATATAATATAAATATATATATATAAATATATAATATATATATATTAATTATTATATATATATAATATATATATATTTATATATATTAAGTAATTAATATAATATAATATATATATTATATATATATATATATAAATATATATTATTATAATATATAATATATTATGATATATTATATATATAATAATATATAGTATATATATATGATATATAGTAATATAGTTAATATATATATAATATATAGTATATATATGTATGATGTAGATGATAACCGCATCCGCATCCGCATTTCCGGAACATCCGCACCTAAAGATATCGCATCCGCATTAAGCATCCGCATCCTCACTTAACGGCACTTCGATCGATCCTTTTTAAAATGAGATGTTTGCGGATGTTTTTAGCATTTGAATAATGCATAACTAAAGAAACCTGTCATTTAATGCATGGGGGGGTTTAGGTGAAAGCCTAATATCAATTTGGTTCTGTATATATATATAATTATATCCAATATATATATATATAGTATCTATATCTATATATACTTATAATATATATACTATATATAATAAGTATATATATTATATATATATTATATATATATATATAATATTATATATATATAAATGTGAGAGGGTAGGTGCTCTATAAAGAAGTGAAGGTAGCGTATTAAATAATGAAAGACTAAGTTCACTGTGACTTATAATATATATAGGTATAGATAGTGAATCATATGTTGGTGTGAATGTAAGATGTATTGATGATGGTATATAGGTATATTTAAGATAATTAGAGTTGATTTTAGCTGATTAGGTTTAGAACCAAGGATAAAGTTTGTAATAACAGAGTTCTAAGTTAGTCATTCTATAAATATAATCTATATATTATATATATATAATAGTTATATATATATTATATAATATATATATATAATATATTATATAGTATATATTATATTATATATATTATTAATTATTAAATATATAAATTATTAATATTTAATAAGTATATATATATATATTATTATAGTAATATATATATAAATATATAATATATATGTTAATAAGATATATATATATATAATATATATACTATATATATATATTTATAATATATAATATTATTATATATTATATATATAAATATATATATATATATATAATATATATATATAATATATTAATATTATATATAATGATATATATATATATATATAATAAAATATATATATATATTATATATATATAATAGTTATTATAGATAATAATATATATATATATATATATTATTATATATAATATATAAATATATATATATTATATATATAGAATATATAATATATATTATAATATATTTATTATATATAAAATTATAAAAAATATAAAATAATTTTATAATATAAAAAAAGTTTACTAAATTAATATATTATATATTTTAAATAATCTAATGCCGTGTAGTGGAAGGAAGAAGAGTGAAGAGGAGGGCAAAGGAAGAGGTGGCTTAGAAGCTAGCAAGGAACTGATGGATGATATGAAGGAAAGCAAGAAGAAGATTTTTACATTGACAAGAACGTATAGAGGAACGAAGAGTAGATGTATGTAATATCAAAGACAAAAATGGAAGAAACATTGGTAAGCCTTGAAGGAAAAAAAAAAAGTGGATAGAGTACTTGATGATTGTTTGAATTGGAAGTGCAGTCGGAGAGGAAGGGGAGAGAAGAGGATGAGAGTAAAATACGGAGGAGAATTTTGAGGAGTAAAAGTGAAAATGAAGTAGCGGAAAATCTTGTGAGGATGGATATAATATTGAGTTGCTGGAGGGCGGGAGTGAGAGGGGTCGAAAGACTTGAATGCGAAATTTTGAACAGGTGTTGGGTGGAGATTAGAAGTGCCGGAAGGTTGGGAAGGTCAATATAGTTCCCATTTATAAAGGTAATGGGGAGCAGAAATTGTAAAAAAATTATAGAGAATCCAAAATGGATCACAGGGAAGTATTAAAGAATAGTTAGAAAGAAAATTTAAGATAAAAAATAGAGAAGATTGGTTGAAGCATATGTAATAAAGGTGTAGAAGTATTACAATTTAATTTGCTTAATAAGATGATTACAGGAAAAGCATGAACAAAATATGAACAAATATTTGTTTCATAGACTTGCAAAAATTTGATTCTGTACCAGAGAGAAGCTTGTGTAGTCGGTAAGGGATTATGAAGTTGAGGAGTGATAAAGGTCAATAAGAATACATAGCGTGAATAGCGATAAGTGCTAAGAAGGATATAAAAACGAGGAATGGTTTGAGGTAAGAAATGGGGAAGGCAGGGTAGTGTGCTGTCGCGATACTGTTTATATAGCGTATTTTGGACACAGTCATAAGAGGTGTAAAGAGAGTTTAGAAGAGTTTGAGGAGACATCAATGTAAAATGCAGATTGATTGCGTGTTGTGAGTGGAGTGAGAGGTGGAAGCAAATGTGCTGTGTTTCGCAGAAAGTTGAGAGAAACAGTGAATATGAATGTGGAGAAAAAAGAAACAATGTAGTAACAGGTGAGGCGGATTAGGATTGATAGGTGAAGAACGGTAGAAGAGATTAAATAATATGTGACAGATATAAATATCTTAGGAATGACTTGGTAAGAGAAGGGGGGTGTGAAAGTAAATTAATGGTAGATTGAGCAGTATGGCGAGGACTGTAAGAGCAGTAACATCTAAAATAAGATAAATATATGAATCAAAGAGGTGAGAGAGCTATGAACGGAAGAACTGTTGACCCCGATACGTTAGCATTGGGCGAGACATGGGCATGAAGTGAGAGAGAAGTAGTTAATCAGAACAGCGGAGATGATATGTTGTTGAGACAGTGATTGGAAAACGAAATAGTACAGAGTTGAAAACCGAGACAGTGAGGAGAGTGTGTGTGAAGTCATATGAATAAAGTTGACGCAGCCAGACTGAGATGGTGGGAACCTGGAAGGATGCAGGTAATGAGAGATTGCATGCTAATTCAGTGGAAGTAGCGACATGAGTGTAGATACAAAAGAAAGTGGGAAGAAGGTGGAAAGAGAACACAGTAGAGGATTCATTGAGGAAACACTAGATGCCTGCAATGTGTAAGATGATGGCGGATGGAATGTGGATGGATAGAAAATGAAGGAGCAGAGTGGCCACTGCAGGCTCGTAATCCGACTTTGGGAGAGAATGTAGATTTAAGATATATATATAATATATTATATAATTAAAAAATATATATATAAATATATATATAACATAAAAATATTTATATATTTAAAAAAATATATAATATTTAAAAAATATATACTATATATTATATATTATATTATTATAAATAAATAATAAATCTATTTTTATTCAATATTTATTATTATATCATTTCATGTTCATTATCAGAATATATATTTTGTAAACAAATCAATTAGATAGAATATATATATATATATATATATATATATATATATATATATATATAGCTCTATATAATCTGTATATAAAGTATATTATATACATCTGTGTGTAGGTATATAAAATTTATTATTATATGGTTTATAATTTTGATGAATTCATTATTTCTTCAGTAATTGCAATAAGTTTAAAATTTGATCCATCAACTGCCGTATTTAGTATATTTAATTAACAAGATTCTTATCAACCTAGAATATCTGTCATTAATATATAAACTTTAGCAATTATGACATTAGGCCAATACATATATAAGTATATATATATAATATATAATATTATATATATATATATATATATATATATATATAAATATATATTATATATATATATATATATATATATATATATATATATTATATATAATATTTATATATATGAATATGAAATATATATAAATTATAAGATTCATCTTACAATACTTTTGCATACGTTTCCCTATATAGAAATAATATAATATATATAATCTATATAAAAATTCATCTAATAATATATATATATATATATATACTATAAATTATAAGATTCATCTCACAATACTCTTGCATATGTTTCCTTAAAAAATTTCCATGTCAAAAATTCGGGGGGGTGCAGCCCTCGCCCCTGCTAGCCCCCTATATATATATTATTATATATGAATATGAAATATATATAAATTATAAGATATCTTACAATATTTTGCATAATATATATATATTATATATATACTATATATATATAATATATATATATATATTCAGAAGGGTTGTAGATGAGTGAAGGAGTTTGAGAGAGTGTGTTGACAAAAGGGTCATAACTTCCCTCAAATAAGTAAAGTGTTAGTGTTTCCAGAGGATAAAACAGATGAGGGATTGGGTAGAGATAGGTGTAGAGGTGTATGTCTGGAAGAAGTAAAGTTTTCAGATATTTAGGATGGGAATTGTTAAGAAAAGGAAAAAGGGGGGGGGAAAAAAAAAAAATTGAAAAAAAGGAAAGATTTAATCAGAGATTAAATGGAATAGAGAATGAATGGTTTGATATATGAAAGTATAAGATTAACATAAATCAAATAAGTATTGTGAAAATTTTGTCCAGCGGTATATATTGGTTGAAACATGGTTGAATGCTAGGTCAAGAGAAATTGAAGTGTTTGAGATGAAAGGGTGGAGAGCGGTATGGGTTAGTAAAACGAGAGAGGATTAGGAATAAGGGTAATAAAAGAGAGATGTGAATTGGAAAATGGTGGTGAAGAAGACGGAGTAAAGGGAATGTAAGATGTTGACATTGGAAGAGATGGGGGGCAGAGGGTGTTAGGAGAGTTTTGGGAGGGAGGGATAGGAAGAGAGGAAAGGGTGGAGACGAAGAAAAGAATGGATGATGGAATAAAGAAATGTGGAGAGAGAGGATGAGGGTGAAGAAGTAGGGTGTTACGAGGATAGATGGAATGGAGAGGTGGGTGAGGAGCGAGATGAAGAAATATGGGCTGCACGTAACTACCCCTGCTTATGCGGGAATAAGTGCTAGTAAAATAATAATAATAATAATAATATATATATATATATTATGGAAAATTGTAATTATTAAATTTCTGACAACCTATAGCTAATCAGATAATTTAGTCGAAGGATTCGAAGTTCTTAAACTATGGTTCCGTTACCTTCAACTTCAAAAAATATCTACAAGGAAATTAAAAAACGTCCTGAAGTTGAAAGCATTAAATTCTTAAACTTTATCGTTATAAACAAATGCCGATCAAATTAGGACCATAGTATATTAGGACGGTTCGCAATTCTAAGGTTGGTAAAATGACAAAGGCTGTGGCACCGTGCGAATGTGTTCTAAAAACGCCCATTCTGTTTATTGTTATAGTTTTGGAATTTATAGTTTACGATTGAAATTTACGATGTAATAGAAATGTGAAGAAAATGCGGAAAGTTGCTACACTGTTTTATCATGTTATAGATATTTTACAGACTTTAGTTTAAGTTTATTCTTATTTTAAAGCATTTGTAGTGTATTCTGAAAAATTTTTTTTGAAGGTTTTAATCGGGCAGAACCGCTCCATCGCCGATGTGGTAAAACTAGCAGAAGGTCTTCACCGCCGATTTTAAAAATCGCAGCGTAGACTAAAAAAATGTTAATGAAGAATAAAAAAAAAACAAACGCATGGCTTCAGGAAAAAATTTATAGACGTGAAGTTATTATAAACTAATTAATCTGGAAGTGGATAATTAGTGTTTGGAAGGAAGGAATAAAGCTAATAAGATGCTACATATAATAAATTTCAATGTTGTTTTCAAGAGCAAGGAAGTTTTAAGTAAGCTGTATATAGCTATGTTAGAACATTAGAAATAAAAAGACAGTAAGAAGCCACATGGGCCTATCAAGACTGTCCCAGTCAAGACAAAAGAACCAATCACCAAGCAACATGCTCATGCAAATCCACAAAGCACCCTAGGGCTTGTCAATTAAAAACAGTATTCAATCTGTATTAATGACTGACTTTAAAACTAATCATGATATTGAATTGATGTGGGTAGATATCTTATGTACAATAAATCATATAGAATAGGGGCATTTTATGATGAGTCAAGATATTAGACGCGGAAATTGTGAAAGAAATGAGAAAACATGCCACAGTAAAGAAAACAGCTATAACATCTATTTAATTTTCCTGGCATTCAATGGGATCCTTGTCTAGATCGGACAAAGTAGTTCTGTTTTATAAATTTATTACTAGAATAACTTTGAGCCAAATAGTCTATTGAACACACAAGAACTATTTAATCTAATATTATAATGATTGAAATTGGTGGAGAGATAGAGTTTGAGGAGAATGTAGTGACTTAGGACATACTTATAATTAGATTTAATATAATGGATATCTGGGCCCAAATTGCAAGCAATAAAGAAAAAATATTAGATTTCCGAAATGTGATTTTACCCAAAATTTTTGAGAACGCTTAGTATAATTGACTGGGAAAAAGAGTTTAAAGAAAAAATTTTTTTATCATGTGGGAACATTTTAGTGATGTGCCATGGTTCCTGAGCAAAATATTTTCAAGTTTCATACTTAATAATTCTATTAAACCAGTTGCAATTTTATTAGTTTAAAAGTTCAACACCCTAAACTTCTTTTTGCAATTAACCCTAATCATAGCCACAAATTTTTTTTAGACAAATTACGCTATTTTGAACAAACATTTGCAGAAATAATATATACAAACATTTTATTGATTTTATCGAAAATAATCAGAAAGAGCATATTTTTCTCTATCATTATGTAGCTACTTTCTTGTTGGTGTCCTTTGAAATAAGGTTAAAAGAATTAATGTTTAAGTGATAACTTTTAATCAAAAAGTAGTATAGTATGAAGATATGGTAAGTAAGATAGTCTTAGCTTTGGCATGGTGGCTTATGCAACTTCTAAGTTTTTTAACTAAGTGACATATGCCATGTAAATCTAGGCACATGTGGTGGGTTTCTTCGTCCACAGGTCAAATGCCTGATATGAAAATTATTATGTCAGGTTCCCAGCCTGATTGTGGGTATTTAATGATCCAACAGAGTGCATCAAACACAATGAATACAAATACTTAAATTCAAAATCAATTGAATTAGAAATTTAGAATGATGACCCATTCTTCTATAACTTAGGGTCTAAATTCATTAACAATTTGATTTCAAGATTCTTGAAAAGTGTAATTTCACCCAGTGGATGTGGTGTTGACATTGGAAGGACTGAGTCATTTGTTCAGATATCACATGTGTCTATTCATGCAAGAAAAGAATTTTGCAGAACAGTACGTGATTCATGAAATTGCAAGTGATCACTGTCCAATAATAATTCTACAAATTTGTAATCCTCCAGTGATTATATACTGTATGGCCCATATACTACAAATATTGTCCTGACTGAAGATCAGACACGCATGTGAAACATGGTTTCTCATGATTTAGAAACAGCCACGTAATGATGTAGTCATTTGAATACCCTACTAACAATTATATATTGCATTATTGTTAAACTGATGATTACTTGAGTACCTAGCAGCTGTCGAAGTATTTGAAAATATTCTCCTGACATGCTTGCAGAACTCAATATCATCTTTCAAGATAAAGAATAACTTAATATTTTTAATAATTTTTATTCATAAATTCAAACTCTAATAAAGAAAGAATTTGACTTTCTATTGGCCTTTGAAGGCTTGCACATGCAGCTGCCTTTTTTCTGTAACTACCAGTGTCATCACTAAAGGTGACTTACCGATTGCTAGTGAAAGAAAATTTAAGAAATTCCACATCTTTGACGCTGAAATCCTGATAATAATTACAAAGATTCACAAAATTTTTGTAACTTTTCTATTGTGCAGTTGAACCATCATTGCACAGACTTTGCCTGACTATTTTCCCAGTTAAATCCTTGAATTGAATCTTGGACCACAAAAGAGTAGTTTTCAGAAAAATCCATTAATACAACAATTTCACCAGGATGTAAATTATTTTTAATAGTTTTAAGGTACTGACTGAGACTGATTCTTTGAAATGTAGTATAACCTTAATATCGATCCATATCAAATTACAAATAGTGATGCATGACTTGATTGATGACATGTTATCCACAGCTTAAATTCAACTGTTTCTTCTGAATCAAAATCATTGTAAACCTCAAGTGAATTTTTGCCAGGACATTTGTCACATTGATGAAGCATGCAGTATTTTGACTCTGTCAGATAGTGACAGTTTTTGAAATCATAATCTTCTTTAATAATGCTACTTCCAAACATCAGGTTTTCATTTTGGTGAATTGTACATACACAGACTGAATGCATTCCAAATGAACCAACTGTTACACACCATTTTGGTCTTAATTCACAAAACTTTGAAAAATTACCTCAGAACCAAATTTACTATTATAACCAATAAACATCTCCCTTAAATTGCAAAGTAATAGGTGCTTTTATCTCTGGACTTTTTCATTTGCAATTTTCACTGAAACATAGTCCTTTTTACCAGGACAAAGATGACTGAATTCATCATCAAAAAAATTGACAACACAATTTTGTATATATATTCACAGACAAAACTTTTTCCTTTTTTTTTTTATCAGGAGACTGCCAAGACCCCACCTTCTACCTTTAATTTTCTGGCTGTTTTTACCATTCTTATGTGAAAATCAAACTAGCCATTGTTTTCTCAATGACAACTTTAGGTTTAAAGTCAGAAACTGGCAGACTTTTAGCCAGCAATTGGTTGAATCATTAATTTTCTTTTAAGTTCTTTCAAAAGCCCATCTAAATCAACACCCCCAGCAATAGCAATATTTTTGTCTAACAAATCTTGCACCTATAGTTATTTGCATTTTGGCATATCCTTCACAGTCTTGTTTACTAATCCTCTGAAATTTTAAAGAAGAAACAACAAGGGATGTTATACTTGTATTTACATCTTCTGCAACTTCAATCTGTTCATACACATCATATCATCACTAGATGTTCATGATGTTGATGGTGGTAATAAAGGGTCTGTCAAGACAATTTCAACAACTAGGGCAAACTTTTTGATCTGGCAAAATGTTCTCATTTGTAAAACTCTTAAGGTTGTCAGCTACTGAGACATTTAGAGCTTTTAAGCTTTTTCTTATAGGATGGTTTTGCATCCAAATGGATGCGCAATATCTCTGTAAAAAATTCAAATTGATAAATTTCCTGTCATTAATGGTAACTAAACATTGATGAATCATCAAAAAGATTCCACTATGTTTAGCCAAATTCTTGTGACTGCTCAAGTTCTTTTATGAATTTAAGACTTTTTCTGATGAAGTAGGCAATACTCAATTCTTCAAAAATCCAACAGTGCAAACAGATAAGTGTTCTGTTAATTCTGAATTCATTGTACTTGAGAGTTTAATAAAAAAAATTTAAACAGACAATTATATAATGTTTCTGTTTGACTTCACAATTTGTTATACAAGTTTCCTGCAATGAAATAAAAACACTTGCAAGATGAAGAAGAAACAGATTAATTAAGAACAAGTCAGAATTTATGATTGTGCAAAAATGAAAACCTTGGAATTTACTTACCAACAATATGTGATGTAAAGGGAATGTCAAACAAAAGAGTGGACTTAAATGTCTTTAATACAGTTTATGCCATAACTATAATGAGATGAAGATATGTTTGTGTAATCATAGAAGTTGTAAGATGATGCTGCATGAAATATTGACCAAATTTTATACAAATTTTTTAACCTTATTTTAAAAGACCCTAAACATAAACTAGTATGAACTAATAGGGAAAAATGTGCTCTTTCTAGTAATGGTAAAATCAAGAAAATCATTTGTTATATATATATATTTCTGCAAAGTTAGTATTTGTCTAAAAAAAATTTGTGTGCTGTGATTAGGCTACCTATAATATCTCAAAGGAAGGTATTATGAGTGCTGAAACTTTTACAAACTAATGCAACTGTTTAATAGAACTGTTTAGTATGAAACCTTGAAAATGTTTTGCTCATGAGCCCTGGCACATCACATTTCAGTCAATTTTTTTTAAAACTGCATTTCTTTCTGACTTTGCCTTTAATTGGCTAAAAAACTTTGCAACTTTCATCTTTAAACCTTCAGATTGTTTAATGGACAAAAGTCTGTATATCCTTTCATTTTTATAACCCTCACTTTAATAGTTTTCTCAAAATTAACACTTGTAGTTGGTTATTTGTTTCATTTGACATTTTCAAGTCTGACTGAGCACTATAAAAAAAAGGTTATTTTATTTTAATATTTAAAGGTAGGATTTCTCCAATATAACAATTGATAACCATGCACCTCTTTACTCAGCA
>JABUQX010033887.1:0-2500 GCA_015478945.1 Trachelipus rathkii | reverse complement strand
GAATTTATTTTTATTTGTAAGTATATATATATATATATATATATATATAGTATATATATATATATAGTCTATATATATTATATATATATATATATATATATATATATATATATATATATATATATATATATATATATATATATATATATATAAGGTAATTGCTAGGTGTAAGAAGAATTGATAAAATGAGGAATGAACGTATTAGAGAGTTGTGTGGTGTGAAGAAAGGGGTAAATGAGAGAATAAATGAAAGTATGTTGAGATGGTTTGGTCATGTGGAAAGAATGAATGATAGTTGGTTGGTTAAGCGGATGTATAGTGGCGAGTGTGTTGGGAACCGACCGGCTGGGAGACCGAAGAGAAAGTGGATTGAGTCGGTGAACGAATGTCTGAAGGAGAAATGTGAGTTTGGCAGAGGCGAGAATAAAGGTGCATGATAGGAGAGAATGGCGGGGTTTTGTATGGGTGCATGGTTATGGCCCACCTGGGCCAGGGGATGAACCCTTACATTGACGATTTACCATAGTGAGGGTCCGTCGCAGTCCCATGAAGCTCTAGGGTGGATTTTCTGTCTGTGACGAGTTCTCACTAATTAATGGTACAGAGGGGCGGTAAGGCTGGGCTTTCCTTTCGACTTTTGTCATATTCTTCTACTGCTTTTCTTTCCGATGCACACTAACCTTACCCCTAGTCTTGGGGCAAAGAGGAAGATAAAGAAGAAGAAGAAGATGGGAGATGGTAGAGAGATATATATATATATATATATATATATATATATATATATATATATATATATATATATATATATATATATATATATATATATATATATATATTTTGATTTTTGTTTAAAAAGGTATACCTCACAGCTTGTGTTTAGACATCTTTTCCCTTTGAGCATAATAGGTAAAATAGCAACTATAGTAACTTCAGCCAGTTGCATAAACATAATTCACATATTTTAACTATATCAGTGACATTCTCTCCATATGTTCTTTAGCATCAATAGATTAGGAACGCTGCTTATACTGCCAGAACTTTGATGAATAGAGCAGCTTTGTCCAAATACAATTATATTCAAAATCCCATGAAATGTCAGTATGTACCTGTTAAGGTTGTACTTAAAATGTGTTAAACCATGATTACTCAACAGACATTTAAGCATTCGAATGAAGGATTCTTTGTAAAATTGTCAGTGGCTCGCTAGATTCATGACATACATTGGATATACGAAGAATGTTTACGTAGGAAAGGAGTTATTTGAGAGATGTTATTTTCAGAATAATTTCATTATCTATTTTGTTTGAGCTTCTCAGTAAATAAATAAAAAAAACATTTCAATTGTTATTAATCTTCTATTGATAATTGCCTTTTAGTTTCCTAAGAGGAACCTAATGTTAAAGAATCTTTATCTTATTATATATATATATATAAATATATATATATATATATATATATATATATATATATATATATATATATATAGTATATATATATATATAAGAGTAGTATATATATATATATATATATATATATATATATATATATATAGTAGTAGTATATATAGTATATAGTATAGTATATATGCAGGTCTCAATTGGAACTCTAGTTGCTATCACATGCCTTTGCTTTATGGTCTATAACACTTTGTGTTGTTATTCTATATCTTATCCGAATCTTCCCAATTTAGCAGTAACTCCATTTTCCTTGTATCTTCAAGAATTGAATATTCTTTACAATATTTGATTTTGTTATGTAATATTAGGACTATTTATAATGTAAGGAAATCTGTTTATATTAACTTTTTATTTATTTTGACTGAATATTCATTCTGCCATCCAAATTTTCTTTGACATTTAAAATATATGAGCCATGGGACCCACCCATGGAGTTGATCATTCAACCCAGTGTGGCCTCTTTATCCATTTATCCACATATCATATACACATGATTAAAGTACACACCCCACTTCTAGATAACACTTTACAGACATCCCTACCTCAATCCCTGTGCAAGTGGGGAGAAAGAATTTCCACATCGCATGTCCTGCGTGTCGTAGACGACTATGGGCGGTGGTAGTTGGGTTGGCTGCCCACTACCACCTATCTCTTGCCAGGGTTCACCTGAGATGCACGACGCCGTAACCACCTTCAACTTTCGCTAAATTTGTATGAATCAAAGGGTACATGGAATGTCAGGAGGAATAAATGTTGAGGAGAAGAGGAGAGGTGATGGATGTATTTATAAAGGGCAAATTTGATTTGCTCTCTGTGACTGAAACAAAAGATGAAAGGAAAAGGTGAAATTGAGTGGTGTGATGTAAAATGTGTGCGTGCTGGTGTGTGGAAGAGAATGAGAGAGGGAGAGAAGGAGTTGCAATTTTGATGAGTGACCTGTGGCACAAAGCTATGGTGGATACTTTGTGTGTGTGAGTCCCAGAATTCTAAGGTTAAACTTAAGTTTGAAAAGGTCAAGGTGTGTGGTTGTGACGTATGGTCCA
>JABUQX010033886.1:25000-32343 GCA_015478945.1 Trachelipus rathkii | reverse complement strand
GCGGAAACTTGGTATATGGTTATTGTTTGTGATAAACTGATCACACGCGAAATTTCAAGTCGGTAGGATGTATATAGGGGGTACCTCCCCCCGAGAGCGAAGGTGAAATATAACGCTACGCCCTTGTTGCGTCTTCCTTTTCCGAGTAAAGATTAGGCTTAACGATACCCAATCGAACAGGTGGATCACAGGCGATTTTGGTGACCGTCGGTCACCCCTGATGGGGTGCAGCCCCCCTTAGCTCCAAGGTCAAATTCGTCCTGAAAACCATGTTAGTGTTATCGTATCGGGCTAAAATTTGGAATTGTGAACTATTATGCATGACGTAATGCGTTCGGAGACGAGATTACGTTCCCTGCGTCCCCCCGTAAGGGGGGACGCTGCCCCCTCTAAAAATTAAAATAATCGTAGAAGACTGAAACTTGGAGAAAGGATTCGGAGTCGGAGTCGGATTCTGAGTCGGATTCAGTTTCGGAGTCCAGGGACCCCCCGGAGGGGGGTCCCAATTTGAAAAAAGAAGAAGAAATGCATGGAATGCAAAACAGAAGAAGAAGAGAAGAAGAAAGAAAGAAGAAGAAGAAGGAGGAATGAAGAAGAATGAGGAAGGAAGAAGAATGAGGATGGATTCAGAGTTGGTACTGGCACCGGTACAGAAGCCGGTGCGGTGCCGAGTTATTAAATATTTGTGTAATGATACAATATTGGTGTCTTTATATATGTTATTGGGTCTGTAGATTTCGAAAATAATGGTTTCAGAACCATCAAGAAAAAAAAAATAAAAAATAAAAAAAAATAAATAAATAAATAAAATTTCTTATTCTTTTTGTTTATAACTTACAAATATACGTTTTTACATACCCTAAAGCAGTAAATCAGTAAATGAAACTGCCCTCCTCAGCCCTTCCGTGATCTATTGATCTATTGATTCAGGTCCAATTTTTTACTAAAATTGTCATGTTTTACATACCCTAATGCAGTAAATCAGTAAATCAAACTACCATCCAACTACCCTCATATGCAGTCGTGATCTCCTGTCCATACTTGATCTATTGATCTATTGATCTATGTCATTAGAAGTCAAAATTTTTTACTAAACTTTGTAACGTTTTTACATACCCTAAATCAGTTAATCAGTAAATTAAACCACCATCCTTCCTCCCTCCTACTCTTCTATGATCTATTGATCTATTGATCTATTGATTCAAGTCATATTTTTTAGTAAAATTGTCATGTTTTATTTAGCCTAAATCAGTAAATCAGTAAATCAAACCACCATCCAACCACCCTCCTCTCCAGTTGTGATTTGATCTATTGATCTATTGATCTATTGATTTAAGTCAAATTTTTTACTAAAATTGTAACGTTTTACATACCCTAAATCAGTAAATCAGTAAATCAAACCACCATCCCGCCACCCTCCTGTCCATCCTTGATCTATTGATCTATTGATCTATTGATCTATTGATATATTGTTTCAAGTCACATTTCGAGTATAACTATGGATAAACATAACATAAATTCAAGTTCTTTATACAAAGATCAATCAATATATGCTGACGTAACAAAGCTTCCACATTAATAAAGCTAACATAGCATCACCTGAACTAAGAATATAACCCACAACGACATACTTGACACACCTTAAACAAGAATAAACAGTTTATATTAACAAAGTTCCATACTTAACAACAGTAAAAGTAACTAACATAGCATACAAAAACGTAACTTATTCACACTTTGTCAAGCATGTCTCTAACATAACAATGTTAATTTTACATTAACATGGTAATATTTAACAAAAATTTACCATAACCTTGTGTAATTATCATACAGAGCAGCGAAAGTATGCTAACGTAACAAAGTTTTCACATCAATAAAGCCAACATAACATCACCTGAACTAAGAATATAATATACAACGACAACTTGACACATCTTAAGCAGAAAAACTGTAAATAACAAAGGTCCAAACCTATCAACAGTAAAAGTAAACTAACAAGGCATACAAAAACATAATCCATTCTCACTTTATCACAAACATATCCCCAACATGACAATTTTAAATTTAAAAAAAAAAAAAAATTCAGCACAACCTTATTCATTAACCTTAACCTAACCATCATAATTACCTAACATTAAAGACAAACAAGTAAAAAGTTTTACCCTCACTGTAAAGCATAAACTATGAACAAACTACTTAACACACAACAACCAGACGAATAAACAAGCTATCATAAACAAACTTAGTCAGATCTATTTGATTTCTATTGATTCAGGTCACCATTTCGCAGTATCATTTTGAATTAACAAAATAAAAACAATTCTTTATACGCTGATCAACGAATATATATGCTAATGTAACAAATTTTCATATTAATATGCTTAACATAACATCATCAGGTCTAAGAATATAATGTACAACAACAAACTTAATACCCCCCACTTAAACACGAATAAACGTTAAAATTACAAAGTAAGCCCACTTAACAATAGTAACATAACTAACATAAGCATACAAAAAACGAACCATATTCACACTTCTGTCAAGCAGTATCTCTAACATTACAATTGTTTATTTATATTAACATTGGTTATATTTAACAAAAATTTTTTCATAACAATGGTTAATTATCATAACTGATCAACGAAAATACTTTAACGTAACAAGTTTCCACATCAATAAAGCTAACATGCCATACATATGAACTAAGAAATAATGTACAACGACGACAAGCCTAACACAACTTACACACTGGGGAAATAAAACTGTTAACCATTAACAAAAGTTCCACCACTTAACACCGTAATAACTAACTTGCAATTCAAACGTAATCTAATTCATACTATTTTCAAAGCGTATCTCTACATATAACGTTAATCTTACATTGACACAGTAACATTTAGCAAAAAATGTAGTCATTAACCTTTGTTCGATTATCATACAGACATGAATTATGCTAACGTAACAAAGATTTTTACATTATCATAGTAACATTTAACAAAAATTTAATCATAAACCTTTACCTAAATATCATAATTCCCAACAAATAATTGCAAACATAAACAAAGTTGTTATTGAAACACAACATAAAAAATAACAAGTTTTATCCAAACATAAAATAAAAAATATGTTCTTTGAATAAAATATTCATAGTAAAATGTAATAGTTTACCGAATTTAAAGCAATAAAGTCAGTAAATCAGTAAATCAAATCACCCATACCCTCCCAGCCCCTCCCTACCCACCCGTCCATGACCTTTGATCTATTGATCTATTGATTCAGTCACATTTCGAGTATCATTTCGGCTAAACATAACATAAAAACAAGTTTTTTGAATTACTAACCATTGAATATATGCTAACGTGACAAAGTTTTCACATTAATAAAGCTATCATACCATTACCAGAACTATGAATATAATGTACAATGACAAAACCTAGCACAAAACCTTACGCTTGAATTAAAACTACTAAAAATTAACAAAGTTCCATACTTAACAAAAGTAAAATACTAGCACAGCGTACAAAACGTAACCTATTCAGACTTTTTCAAGCTATCTCTAACATATCAACGTTAATTTTACACACTATTGATTTCGAGTATCATTTCGGATAAACATACCACAAAAATGAAAAATTCTTTATATACTAACCATTCGAATATATGCTAACATAACAATGTTTTCACATTAATAAAGCTAACATAGCATTCCCAGAACTAAGAAAATAATATACAACGACAAACCTAACACAACTGTTACGCACGAATAAACTGTTACATTAACAAAGTTTCACACTTAACACAGTAAAGTAACTAACATGGCATACAAAACTAACATAGTCATACTTTTCCCAAGCATATCTCGAAATATTAAGGTAATTTTTTCATTACCACATTATTATTTTAACAAAAAATTTATTCATAACCTGTCTATTTATCATACAGACCAATGAATAACTGTAAAATAACAAAGTTTTTACCAACATAACATAAAAATAAGTTCTTTGAGCAAAATATCACAGTGTAATTGTATTAGTTTACTATTTTAAAGCAGTTAAATCAGTAAATCTGTAAAATCAAACCATCAACCCCTCCCCAACCCTCCCTCCATGACCTTCCTTGATTTATTGACTCTATTGATACATGTCACATTTCGAGTACTCATTTCGGATAACAAAACAACCAAAATAATTTCTTTATAATTGCTAACCATCGAATATATGCTAGCGTACAACGCTTTTACATTAATAAAGCTAACATAACATTATCTGAACTAAGAATATTAATGTACAACAACAAACCTAACACACCATACGTCCGAATAAAACTATTAACATTAACAAACTTCCGCACTTAACAACAGTAAGTACCTAACACTTCGTACAAAACGTAAATTCTTACACTTTTTCAAGCATATCCCTAACACAAATTCAATGTTAATTTTACATTAACATAACAATATTTAACAAAATTTTAGCATAACCCTGTTTAATCATCATACTGACAACGAACATAATGCTAACGATAACAAATTTTTACAACAACTTCGTAATATTTAACAAAATTCATCATAACCTCGTCTAATATCATTAAATCTCCAACGAATAATGCAAACATAACAATGTTTTAACCAAACATTACAATAAAAACAACAAAATTTTATCCTGACATAACATTAAAATAAGTCCTTTGAATAAAATATCACAGTTAAGCGCAAAAGTTTACTGATTTTAAACAGTAAATCAATTAAATCAGTAAATCAAAACCACCCATCCCTACAGTCCCTACCCACCCACCCCCCTATGGATGCTATTTGAAACTATTGTTCAATCATATTTCGAGTATTCATTTTGGATAAACATTAACATTAAAACTAAGTTCTTTATATACTGACCTAAGAATATATGCTAACGTAACAAAGTTTTAGCACCAATAAAGCTAGCATATTCATAACCTGAACTAAGAATATAAGGTACAAATTGCAAACCTAACATTCTCCGTATGAATAATCCGCTAACATCCTGAAAATTTCCCTACTGATCAAGGTAAAGTAGCTAGCAACAGGTCATACAATACTCGATATATTCCCACTTTTCCCGCATATCATTCAACAGGTAAGGTCGTATTATCTAATAAATTCCTTAACAAAGTGACCAATCTCATCAAAGATACCAGCATCTTGACATGAATTGACACTATCTTCATCAAAGGTTACTCGTTCGAGTATAACATCATTTTAACTATGAATAAACGTAGACTTTAGCAAAATTCTTGGGCAAACCTAACATTACTTAGCAAAAACTTAACCTAGGCTCACGTTTCTAACACATCATCGTTAGTTAACACCGTAATTTCTTACAAAACTCATCATTTCTCTAACAAATCAGTGTTAAGTTCACACTGTCGTATATTTAAACATAACATACCTTTTAACTACGAATAAACAGTTTCATTATCCAAGAGTATCTAAAGCAACACATCACCTCCCGAGAGAAAACCCAATGGGATGCACCCCTTGAAAGGGTGTGAATCCAGAGAGGGGGATCACCCCGAAGGGGTGTAAGCGGGCAGGCCTCAGCCCTTAAAAACCCCCCTAAAAGTAGGTTCAAAACTCAGAAAACGGCCTTCCAGACCTTAAATTCGATCTCACCGATTTTAAAAACCTTAACCTTGACACGTCATGCTTGAAAAACAGGATGTTGTAAAATGTTGATTTGCAACATCTGCAACTGCCGGATGCCATTCTGGCTGCCGATTGTAAACCCTATGCTACTGGAAACGTTTGAAAGTAAACGTATGTAAGAGTAAGGGAATGGCTGTGAGTGAGGACAGCTCTCGGTGTGAAGTTATGCTAGACGGTGAGCAGCTGGAACAAGTTCCTAGTTTAAATATTTGATAAATGTTGGATGAAAAGGGAACGGATGATGCAGAGTGTAGTAGGAAAGTTGTGAATGTCAGGAAGGTGACTGGTGCAATTAAATCCTTGGTAGAAGAAAAGGGACTAAGGCCCGTATTTATGAATGCTCTTTGAAAAACGACTCGACTTTGTGCAAGGGTTCCCTCAGATAAGTATTTCTCCATTGCATAAGAATCTATTATATAATTAGAAATATTTAAAAAAAAATTAATGAAATAATCTAAACGCGTTTAAAAATACTCCGAGTATTGAAGATATGTTGCTTCACATTTATTAATTCCAGTTAATTTGATTGGCATAGCCGTAGGCTGAACGTTGCCTAGCTACAAAATTATTAGGTGAAAAAAATATAGTCTGCTGCTTACGAAAAGTTAGGACCCAGTCGCTAATTGCACGTTGCATATTTCTCTTAGGTGGTTTCTGGGTATTTTCTTACACGAAAGTACATATTTGACAAAATCATTTACATAATAAATGCCAACAAATGAAATAAATAAAAAATAATAGCGACATAAAAAAACAAGATGGCTGCCGTTCGGAAAACAAAATCTTAGCAGAGTTCAAGGTTGGTTCACAGCTACCTTGACTAAGTGAAAAATTTCGCGAAGAATTTTGCGACGTCAAGGGTTCCTTAAATAAAAAAATTCTCAAGGATCGTTCATAAATTTGAATTTCCGTTAAGGGAGGAATCTGAAGGGATCCTTGGCCAAAGGTAGAGAAAAGGGCCGTTTATAAATACGGGCCTTAGGCTAAACAAATTGAAAATGAGACATTTTGAAAGCTATGAAACGTTCATTTTGTTCGTTTTTCAATTCTTCTTTAAATTATATAATATTTGAATTTGAAGGACGTTTTCTTAATTCGGGAGCTACTTATCGAATACAGTTTTCAAAGAAAAACGTCATCATATTTCATGACATCAGAGACCAATAACCAATGAACACAAAGTAATTGTAACGAAGAATATATATATATATATATATATATATATATATATATAATATATATATATATATAATATATATATATATATATATATATATATATATATATATATATATATATATATATATATATATATATATATATTTATATTATATATATATTTTATATATATAAATTTATATGCTTAGAAATATATTAAAAAAAATTTAATGAAATAATCAAAAGGCGTTTAAAAATACTCCGAGTATTGAAGATACGTTGCTTCACATTTATTAGTTCCAGTTACTTTGATCGGAATAGTCGTAGGCTGAACGTAGCCTAGCTACAAAATTATTAGATGATAAAAATATTCGTCTGCGTGCTTGTGGAAAGTTATGGCCTGGTCGCTAGTTGCACATTGCCTATTTCTCTAGTGTGAGAGCCTATTTAGGTGGTTTCTGGGTATTTTCTTACACGAAAGTATACATATTTGACAAAATCA
>JABUQX010033886.1:0-20000 GCA_015478945.1 Trachelipus rathkii | reverse complement strand
TTAAGCAAAACTAAACAAATAAAGCATATATATATATAATATATATATATATATATATAATATTTTATATATTTGAGAAATATATAAATGATACATAATTTATATATATATATATATATATATATATATATATATATATAGTAAGCTAGTTATATATATATATATATATATATATATAATACATAGAAATACAATATTTATATGGATATGTTTATAATTATTATATATAATATATTATATATATATAATATTATATATATAATATATAATATATATATAATTATATATATAGTATATATATATATATATATATATATATATCCAATATTTTCTTAGGATGATTGGAATTTTATTTTCTAAACGAGTAACAATTTTAAATAATAATAATAATAAAATATATAATATAATAATAATAATAAATAATTAATAATAATAATAATAATTAATAATAATAATAATAATAATAATAATAATCAATAATATAATGATAATAGTAATATAATAATAAGAATAATAAAGAATAATAATTAATAATGAATAATAATATAATAATATAATACTAATAATAAAATAATAATAAAATAATAATAATAATAATAATAATAAATAATTAATAATATATAATAAATAAATAATTAATAATAACAATAATAATAATATATTAAAATTTATTGGAAGTTATATATATAGTATATATATTATATTATTATATATAATATATATATTATAATATATTAATATTTATAATATATATATATATATATATATATATATAATATATATAGATATTAAATAATAATAAGAATAATTTTTGAAGTAACCTTGGTCAGACTATAAAATAAAGAAATTTATTAAATTAATAATCCCCATTTAATATTTTATTTTCAGTGAAGACAATTATATTGAACTATATATATAATATATATAATATATAAATATATTATATATATATATTATATATATTATATATATCTATATATATATATATATATATTATATTATAATATATTACTCTATTATACTTTGTAAAAATTTTAATTTATGTTCGTACTTATGCTAAGATTGCGCGAGCAAAATTTTAGCAAAGCCCGGGGGGGAAAAAAATGGGGAATAATATATAAACTTCCTGTTAGATACTCTTCAGTCAGATTAATTAATACTCCAAGATACTCTCTCCAGAAATCCTCCAAACTTCAACCCCACTACTTTCGGCAAGGGAGGTAAATGAGGAAAGTCCGCGACTCCGGAATCTCTAGTGCAAATGTTCCAAAAGAGATTCGGCAAGGAGTAGACCGCGTGGAACAAGTCCGTGACTACTAATTTCTCCTACTAAACCAAGAGCATCTCAACAAAAGGGACTTTTATTACTTCTTTACTTTTATTGAATATCTCTATTTATGTTGAATAAAAATATCATTTCAAATATGGATTTCTAAATTACCATCCTCTTATATTGGGTGCTTGCTCTTAAAAGAAGAACCAACTTAGCAGAGTACGACCCTATATAATTGGTGAACCCTGAGTAGAACACCCAGAACTTCAATCAGTGCCTTCTGATAACAAAACAAAAAAAAACAAGCAAAATGAAGAAGAAGAAAAAATTACAACAACACTAAAATTCCCAATCAGAACACTCAAAGATGTCTCAAGAAAACGAACATTATCGATACGAACTTCAATTTTCATTTTAATTAATTTGGATTATTATCTTCATCTTTCACAACATCACGTTCGGGATTCATCCTAGGCATTAGGCAAACTTCTTTTCGCATGGATTTCTTCTCATTCAGTTGATTATTGGCAGAAACTCATTTTTGATTCCACTACGAAACTCTGATTCCTTTTCGAATTCTAAATGGTTCTGTGGCCGCTTTTAAGTATGAAGAAATTTTTTCAATAAAGCGAGCCTATAATTACAGCAACTTTGCCCACATATTAACTTCCTTTACGCATGGATTTTCATTTCATCATTTAGTTGGATTAATGGCAGAAATTCATTTTGATGCCACTATGAACTTTGATTCCTTTTCGATCTAAATGGTCTGTGACCGCTCCTTTTAGTAGAAAAAATTTTTCAAACAAAGCGACCTAAATTTCATAGAACTTCGTCTCGTACATATGTCAAGCAATGTTTCTTCGTAACTATCAGCTTGAAAAACCATTTACGTTGCCATGTCAAATCATGGATAGCATTAGGAAAACGGCGCTGGAACCTGTCCTTGGATTGGTCAACGGTTCGATCGATGTTGCCTATTTCAACTTGTGAAAACTCAATTTTTCCATATCAAGATTTATGTATTAACATTTGTACTTTATGCATTAAGGTTTGTAGTTTGTTCATAATCAACGGATATATCCAGAATATGCTTGTTGTTTAATGCCCTTTATATTTTCTGTAATATATGACATTATTGTATTTTATGTATAAATATTCATGTATATATGTTTAGATTCTTCGGGATGTACCAGGTTATGCTCGTATTGAATATTCTTAAATTTATTTCATGTATACTATTTTGCCTCAAATGTTGTATGTCTACTTATGCTTCAGACATAATTAAATATGCTTGCATTTGAAAGTACTTTTAACTTTATGTTATTTTAATTATTTCTTTTATAATTATTATAACATACTTCTCACTCCGGTTTAACCGGGAGTAATGAGCACTCCATTATAACTTGTGTAAAAATTTTAATTATGTTCGTACTTATGCTAAGATTTGCGCGAGCAAATTTTAGCATAAGTCGAAATGAAATAATTTATAAACCCGTCCTGTTGGAGACACTCTCAGTCAGATTAAGTAATACTCAAGATACCTCTCCAGAACTTCTTCAAACTTCAAAACACTACTTTCGGCGGGAGATAAATTGATGGAAAAGTCCGCGACTCCGGATCTCTAGTGCAAGTTTCCCCAAAAGAAGAGTCGGAAAGGGAGGTAGACGCGTGGAAAAGTCTGTGACTACCAATTTGCCTACGAACGAGAGAGTATCTCAACAGAAGGGGCTTTTATTACTTCTTTACTTTTATTGAATATCTCTATTTATGTGAATAAAAACATCATTTTAAATATGGATTTCTAAATTACCATCTCTTAATGGGTGCTTTGCTCTAAAAGAGACAACTTAAGCAAGTACGACCCTATGTATATTATATATTAATTAAATATATATTATTTATTATGTGAAGACAAAAATATATTTAACTATTATTATATATATATAGTATATATATATATATATATAATATTATATATAATTTATAATTATAGTATTATTTATAATAATATATATATATATATATATATATATTAATATATATATATAATATATATATACTATATATAATTATATATATATATTATATAATAAAATATATTAATATATATAATATATATATATATATAATATATATATATTTATATATAAATTATATACTATAATCATATTATATATGTATAACAGAATGTGTGGAGACTGTTTAGGGAACACTTCGAAATTCTGCATACATTGGCAGTAATGAAGAGGTGAGAGAGAAGGTGTGTAGGTTTGATGGTGCAAGAAGGAATATGCATTTTGGGGACGATGTCATTAGTAAGGAAGAGGTAATGGTTAAGGTGAGAAAGTTGAAGAATGCTAAATCTACAGGTATAGATGAAATTACTGGTAAAATAATCAGGAACGGAGGCGAGATGGTAATTGAGTGGATTATGAAGTTGTGTAACCAGGTTTAATGGTGGGTGTAGTTCCAAGGGATTGGAGGATAGCAGTATAAGCATTTTTATATAAGGGTAAGGGGGATAAGGATAACTGTAGGAATTAAAGGGGAATTAGTTTATTGAGTGTGTAGAGAAGATATTAGTTGGTATTTTGGTAGAAAGAGTGCATCCAGTGACTGAATTTTGGAGAACAAGGTGCATTTAGAACTGGATGAAGATGTGTGGATCAAATCTTTAAGTTGAAACAAATGATTGAGAAAATGAGAGAGAAAAAGAACAAATTGTATTTAGGTTTCATGGATTTGCAACAGGCGTATGACTGGATTAATAGGGAAGCTCTATGGCAGTTGTTAGTGATATATGGAGTTTGTATTAGGCTTCTGAATGGAATCAAAGTATGTACGATGATAGTGACGAGCTTGTGTAAGAAATAAATGGAGTTGAAAGTGATTGGTTTAATATTAATAGCGGAGTGAGACAGGGATGTGTTATGTCCCCTTGGTTATTCAATTTGCATATGGATGAGAATATGAAAGAATTAGAGGTGAAGGTGCCAGGGGAAGGTGTTAAAATGATAGAGAATGGAAGAGAGTGGAAGTGCCCTACCTATTATATGCGGATGATTTGGTTTTGTGTGCGAATCTGAGAAGTTGAAGAGTATTGTAGAGGGTTTGGCAATGTGTGGTTTAAAAGGATTGGTTTGAAAGCAAACGTAGATAAGAGTAAGGTTATGGTTGTGAGTGAGGACAGCCCTCGGTGTGAGGTTATGTTGCAGGCTGAGCAACTGGAAATGTCTGTATAAATATTTAAATAATATATGTTTAATTGAAAATCGAATGGATGATGCAGAGTATAGTAGGGAAGTTGTGAATGGTAAGAAGGTGGCTGGAGCAATTAAATCCTGGGTGGATGTAAAAGGATTAAGTCTTTAGTGCGCTAGGGTCTTACATGACGGTATGTTCTTACCTATATTACTGTATAGTAGCAAAACTAGGATCTGGAATAAGAGGTATAAATCTAAAGTTTAATGTGTTCAGATGGACAATCTTAGGGGCGTGCTAGGTGTGAAAAAACGAATAAGAGAGTTTTGTGGTATGAAAAAAGGAGTAAATTAGAGAATATATGTAAGTGCACTGAGATGGTTTGGTCATGTGGAAAGGATGAATGATAGTTGGCTGGTTAAGCGGATGTATAGTGGTGAATGTTCTGGGAATCGACCAACTGGGAGATCAAAGAAAAAGTGGATTGCGTCAGTAAAGGAATTCCTGGAGGAGAAGAACTTGAGTTTGGCAGTGGCGAGAAGAAAGGTGCATAGTAGTAGTGAATGGCGGAGCTTCCTGAAGAAGTATGACTGTGGCCCACCTGGGCCAAAGGATGAATCCTACAGTGACGAGATGCCATAGTGAGGGTCCGTCGCAGTCCCGTGGATTTTCTGTTTGCGGCGAGTTCTCAGTAAAGGGTATAAAGGGGGTGGTAAGTCTGGACTTTCATTTCGACTTGGGTCATATTCTTCTACTACTTTTCTGTTCCGGTGCATGCGATGCACCTTAGCTCCAGTCTTGTGGAAAAAAGGTGGATGATATATATATATATATATATATTATATATATATAATTATATATTATAATATTAATTATATATATATATATATTATATATATAATAATATATATATATATATATTATAACAAATTTATAAAAGATATATTTATAATATTATATTATATATATAATAATATATATAATAAGATATATATATATAATATATATATATATATATATATATATATCGTGGTCAAGTGGTAATAAACTTGCTTTACCAGCAGCCAGGGTTTTTGGTTCGTTACCTATGAGGGGACATTAAATTTCTTATCATATCACGAACTGTGAGTGTGTGTTAGAAGTTCTAAATTTGTTCCTGAAACTATTTCTCCTGAATCAAACCCTGGTGTGACCCTTACCCAAGAGTGAGTGGGGATGTCTGCCAAAGGGTACCGTCTAGAAACGATCTCATCCATTATTCTTGGAAGATGTAATCTTTCAGAGAAATGGTGAATTTTCCTTTTAGCTGATCGTTGTCAAGTGGTAACACACTTGCCTTACAAAAAGCGAGGGTTTGGGTTCAAAACCTAGGAAAGGATATTAAATCCCTTATCATATTACGAACTGTGAGTGCGCGTTAGCACGGCTAAATCTGTTTATATATATATTAATATATATATATAATATATATATATATATAATATATATATATATAATATATATATATAATAATATATAAATATATATATATATATATATATATAATATATATATATTATATATTTAATAATAATATATATATATTATATATAAATTATATATATATATATATATTATATATATATATATATATATATATATATATATAAATATATTATATATATATATATATATATATATATATATATATATATATATATATATATATATATATATATATATATATATATATTATATATATATATATATAAATATATATAGAAAGGAAAATTTTATGGCAACATTAAGTATTAATATATAAAATGGAATATTTATGTAGCAAAGATTTTCTATAAATCCGCATGAGTATATATAAATTTTTTTTATGATATTTTCTAAAGAGTTCGAATTTTTTAAGCTAAAACCTATTTTTGATAATGAAACCTTGCATTATAATGTTATATATATATATATTAATATATATATATATATATATATAATAATATATATTATAATATTAAATACATCTAAATATTAAATATATATATATATATATATATATATATATATATATATATATAGTTGTCGATTCCGATTATATTGGTATCTGTTGTATGGTCACCACTCGATATGGTATCCTATTATCTGGTATGACAACTATATAGCGACGGAGGATGATCAGCATGTATGCCGCGGTGTCAGTCTGTTCCACTTCAGGATAAGCCGTCGACTGGTTCGGATAAGGCAAAGACGGTCGTAGGTTGTCGGAGAGGGTATGCTGATTTGCACGAGCTCGTTGGTAAATCGTTGGCTAAAGAGGCTGGGTGTTCTTCTGGCCAAATCTGGGACAATCTGGAAGGGACAGAGAGTATAAAATACTCTCTGTAATTATCTCTATGACAGGTAACCTCAGCGGTTACCTGCGAAATTATCTCTTTAGTAGTTAAACTACTTTTTAGGTGGAAGACTAACTGGAGGATCTCGGAGTTCAAACGAAGATAGCACCATCCACGGAGAACATCCAACGACAGGAGAACCTCTTGAAGATCGTCCAAAGGGTTCTTGGTAACCCTGAGGAGGTTCCTAAGCCTCTTGGTAGGCTCAGAGAGAGGGAGAGAAGTAGGGCCAGTCGGAGATCTTGTAGTCCAACTCCGGAGGAGAGACGAGGCAGCCCAACTTCTTGTAGAGAGACGTGGAGTCCAACTTCTTTAGAGCTTCTTCTCCTGCTTCGTAGGTCGATCTGATATTTACAGCTTTATCTTTCTATATTAGCAAATTATTCCTGTATGGTAGCTAAGCGCTACTAATATCTCTGTTAAAGCTATTAAGACAAAAGCAAAACACCAGATTATTTATTTTTAACGAAAAAGTCGAACAAAGTTTTAATGAAAAAATTACGTAAATAATAATTAGTTTTTATACAATAATAAATAATATTACATTTGACAAAATGTATATTTTATTTTCTTTTTAGTATATATTTTATACATATTTAAAAAAAATTTATTTGATCAAATTTTTATAAAAATGGATCATTTTAAATATAATAAAACGAAAATTGCCGAACTCCCGATAGATGCTTATGCCATCAATTTCTGAGATTTTAGAAATAAATTGGAGTTTATCGTTAAATTTATATTATTGCTAAATCTAAGTTTTTTTTAAATATAACTACTTTTTACAACATATTTATAATATTTTCATTTCTTTATGGTTCATTCGGGGAAATATTTTCGTTTGGGGAAACCAAGATTAAAACACTATATATATTATATACTATATATAGATATATATATATAATATTATAAATAGTATATATATATATATATATATATATATATAATATATAATATATATATATTATATAATATATATATATATATATATATATATATGAAATCAAACAGTTAATTTATGTATATTAATAAGAGAGAGTAAGCAAGGCATGTGTGACCAAATAGTTTCTAACCATCATGTACCGGAGCATACTTACCTAACTATGAAGTGTTCATGATGCCAAGAAAAGCTTCCTTATTAAACTTTAAAAAACTGGGAATATTATAAACCAGCCAATGAACGCAAAGAATTTTTAAACTGTAACCGTTGATGTGAGCTTATTGGAGCCACCCTCAAGGCACCAACCGGGGTAATAAGATTCTGATTTTGACACTCGCAAAAGTAAATCACGTAATTATTCAGGCTCCGGCCTATTAAACCGGCAATTTTGCCTTTATATATCATCGTGTAGTAACATTGCCTATTAAATTTAGTGCTTTATTTACTTTCATTACATCTAAATATTATTGAAGTGCCCATAATATTTCACTTGTGTTTTTTTAATATACTATTGCCGCAATCTCACTTTCACTAATTACCCACATTATTAATTAATTTTAATTTGGACTGAAGCATTATCAGTTCAATAATTTTTCGACATCACAGTGTGACACTTACATAATTATCACATAAATAAATCCCTTCCAAACAGTGGCCAAAAGAATATAATAATTAATAATAAACAGTGACAAATAAAACTGTGAATTTGTGATTTTAAAATAACTGTTATTGTTCTAAAAAAAAAAAATTAAAAGTGAAAATTATAGTGACTATTAAACACTAAATTCTAAATCTGCGTGAAGAGACATTTTTTTATTAATAAAAACAATAATTTGTATATAAAAAAGTCTTAGAGTTAGAATAGAAAAAAAAGCCAACGAAAAAAGGGCAAGAAACAAAAAGAGAGAAGGGAAAGAAGAAAAACTTTCTCTGTAACGGTTGTACCCATCGACCTAAGCAATTTTTAAACAGACCTTCTTTGTACTAAGAAACTAACATAGGAGCGAATAATAAGACTGCACCCAAACTTAAAGTGGGGAGGGGCAAGCGGACCTCACCCAAAGGCCAACAAGTGAGGAAGTCAACCTTACCTCAAAAGTCACCATCCCCATCTTTGGTAGAGAAGTCATCCTCAAGTTCGTAAAACGAACGTGAATGTACACATCGAACGCACATAACAAGATCGCCCACACACAGAAGAAGGCATTCCTATTCAAGGGCGAGAAAAATCAAATCGAATTCTTTAACCTCGAATCAGTTTTCCGCCTTCGACGCTTACGGCATAGTCAGCTGGTTATCGGCAACCAATGCTGTCTTCAAACTCAACGGAATTCATGATGGGGCGTAAAAGGTGAGGCTTTTAGCATCGAGCCTACCAAACAGCCTTATGTCGATCCTATAATTTCCACTACGAGATGATGCTTATGAACAATTAATAAATCGGATAGAAGAGACCTACCTCTCAGCGTTGAGGCAACGCGTCCGCAATGTTTTTAAGAAGGGTATGGAGAAAAACGAGCTTCCAAGCCACTATATCAACCGAGTAAAAGATGTGCTTGGACATAAGAACTTCGAATTGCTTGTGGAGAATAGTCCCAAATTTGCACAAGAACACTTTCGTAATGAACTCCCTGCGCAAGTGCAAATGAGTCTCTATACATTAGCACAAGAAAATGATATCAACAAGCTGGTTCTTGTAGCTGATGATCTCTTCAAGAATTTCGTTAACAAAAACTATCAGCCGATGCCCCACTATGGGAGGGAGCCGCCCTATTTGGAGAATGTGAATCAACTGAGCCAAGAGGAGACCTACTCAAACCAGTATTCACAGTCACGAAACCGCTCACATGAGCTCGAAAATCTACCAGTGAAACAGCTGAGACGCAAAAGAAAATCCTGATTCAACTACAAAACATTTTAACCACCGCAAAAGAATTTGCGGAGTCGGTCAGCCAGCTGTCACATAGGCAACCTACTGAGAATAGGCACCAAATTCAAAGGGATGAGGAGGCAAGCAAGGAGGAGATTTGAAAACTATGAATCGCAGCCAAATGATGCCTCCAACGACTTATGCTTCTACCATAGAAAGCATTTTCATAGGGCCTATAAATGTGAGTCCTCTGAGTGCCCGCTATACTCACTCCTATACCCTCACGAAAGAGGGGGCAACTGCCAATCCCCACCCAACTCATGCTGCTACGTCGGGAAACTGACTAACAGACCGTCCTTTCAACCTGACGGTCGAGTAACAACGACGAACAAAAGGTTTAAAAATGTCGTTTTTTCAATAAAAACCGATATCAGGGTAATAAATAATTAACGAGTAGAACAAGTACTATGATAATAATGAAATAATTAATAATAATAATAATAATAATAATAATAATAATAATAATAATAATAATAATAATAATAATAATAATAATAATAATAATAATAATAATAATAATAATAATAATAATAATAATAATAATAATAATAATGAAATAATAATTAATAAAATTAAAATATAATCAATAATAATAATAATAATAATAAATAATAATAAATAATATTATAATAATAATAATACAAATAATAATCTAATAATAATAATAACGGTCCAATAAAATCATTAATAACAATATAGCTAATAATTAATAGTTAATAGATTTAATTAAAAATTTAATAATGACGTAAATAATAAACAACATAGGCAATCAAATTTGAATATGAGGAATTTAAATTGACGTTTCTTTTTAATAATACTTCTCCAAAGAACGTAAGAATATGTAATATAAGCCAAGCTGAAATTGAAAATGAAATTCATAAAGATAATTAGCAATTGCAAATGTATTTAAAAATAAAAATTTGAATAGTAATAATGATTTAATTTTTTTTTATTCTAATATGCATGTTGTTATATATATTTTTTTTATAATTATATTAATAATGGGTATGATAGTGGTCTGGGTAAGAAAGCAGAGAGCGATGAAAGCAGCGCTTTCAGAGAGCCAGTGGGCGCATCTTTAAACTCTAATTGGAGCAGAGACCTTTATGTGTCTGCCGTACAAGAAAAAGCCGCAAACACCTCTCTCTCTCTCTGAAAGTGCTGTATCTAACTCTAAGCTTTACAAAGTATTAAATAGGATAGATAATAAAGAGTATATTATCGACACAGGTTCCGAAGTGGAACTTATTGGGGCTAGCTCCATTCAACGGCGAAAACGCCCTATCGGCTCTATTTTAGCCGCAAAAGATACAAAAATAAATGTCTATGAAATTATCGATGTAAAATTAGATATTGGTTTGAATAAAATATTCTCACATAAATTCTATGTTGCTGATATAAAATTAGATATAATAGGTATTACTTTTTTAAAGAAATATGGGTTTGGTATTAATTTTGACAAATATTTGTTGATAGACCCAATCTCAAAAAATACCGTAATTTTAAGGCCAGATCACCTCTTACAGCCTCTCAAATTGCATGCTATTTCTAATTATCTATTGTGTTTTTCTCCTAAAACCCCAACCTCTTTCCCTATTAGTCCACTCTTTTCCTTAAATGACGTTTCATATGCATATAAAATTTGTTTTTAAATCCATACTTAAAAGAGAATTTGCATGTAAAAATAAAACAACAAAAGAGATGGAAGGAAATATTTGATAAATATGGAGAAAAGGAAGAAAGGAGGAATAGAGAAGTGGGAGTAGAAAGTGACGCTTCACTGGTAAGGGAACGAAGAAAAGGGGGATATACCAGAAAGGATATTGAGGGAGTTAGCTCGTGCCTTCCCCTACAAGCCAACAATCCGCGGGGATCCAATCAGGCTGCCTGCCCGGAAAATACCACATAAATTATATGAATCTACTAAAGCGGAGTTAAATCAGTTAGTTGAAGCAGGTGTATTGAAACATACAAACGCTACCTGGTCTGCCCCTTTCTCAGTATTAGAGAAGAAAGATGGCAGAGTGAGACTTATTACAGATTTCCGGCAACTGAACAAAAGGACCGAAGTAGATATCTTTGGCCTGACTAATATTCACGATGTCATCTTTGCCTTAAAGGGCAGTAAATATTACAGTAAAATAGACCTCGCACAAAGTTTCTACAACGTCCCTTTAGACCCTAATAGTCAAAAATATTTCACTATTACAAGTAATTTGGGAACCTTCACTTATACCTGTCTGCCGATGGGGTTCGTTTCCTCCCCGTCAGCCTTTCAAAGACTCGTAAGTATATTACTCTCAGAGGTGACGAATTGTCATGTGTACATCGATGATATCTTACTGTTTTCGGAAACCGCGGAGAAACATGAAAGGTTGGTTGAAAGGGTACTGGAAAGACTAAATTATCTATATATTAGCGTTAATGAAAAAAGAGCAAATTTGGAGTTTCTGAATTGCAATATTTGGACTTCATCATCAACGCCGAAGGTGTCAGGCCTAATCCGGAGAAAGTGGCAGAAATGATGGCTTGCAACAGGCCCCAGACTATCAAAGAGATGAGAAGTTTATTAGGAAAATTATCTTTTTATAGGATGATGTTATCTTGCCTGGCTGATTTGATGAATCCATTAACAGAATACTTAAAGGAAAGCCGTACTCGCGAAAGAAAATAATATGGAATGATAAGTCAGAGAGAGCTTTTAGAGCAATACAGAACGCGATAAAAAACGCATGTACGTTGGCTTATCCCGGTGCTACCACCCCGATAAAGATCTTCATCAATGCCACCTCAAACTCCTTGGCGGGGGTGATAATGGGAGACGATCAAGATAGTCGCCCCTATGTATTTTATTCAGCCAAACAGTCTCTCACCGAAAGAAAATATGATTTAATCAGTAAACAATTATTAGTCCTGACAAAAATGCTTAAAAGGTTTGGTTATCTATTAATAGGAAGATGAATAACAATTTTCACGCATATAAAGGAACTGATAACATTATATAAAGTTAATGATTTCTCTAATCAAAACCCAAAACAAGTGAGACAACTAAACTTGTTGAGCTCTTATAATGTTCTCTTCAAGCTAATATCTATCAAAAGCAATCCTTTGAGTGAATATGTGATAACTAATATTCCAAATATTCAAGTAACGCACGAACAAACCGATAAACGAAGGGAAGATGAAATTCCTAAAAAAGGGTTAGTTACCAGCTCTTTAAACTTTTCCCACGCGACACCGCCTGAGCTCCATAAACATACCCACACTCCGTTGAGCGAAGATAGGAAACAAAACACCTGGCCTTTTAAACAACCGCAAAAGGAGGCTGAAATACGAGTCGAAAAGGAAAGACTCTTATTGACCATGTGGAAAGAGAGAAGTGAGAAAGGAGACAAGAATAATAAAAAAAGAATTAGAGTTATTTGAAATAAAAACAGTAAATATGATCACTGCTGGCAATAAACGCAATAAAGCAATTATAGATAGATTTATGAAAAAGATAGATTATAAAGAAATATGTTTAAAACAAAGTGAAGATGCTTTTATAAAATCCTTAATTAAGGATGGAGGTAAAAGAGCGTTAAAGGTAGTGAAACAAATATTTTGGTTTGAGAAAAAGTTAATAGAGATTTATGCTGACATCTCTTTAGGATATTCTAGGGTAATTCTGCCTGAGTATTGCACCAATGAAGTCGTAAAAACGTTCCATTTGCAAGGACATATGGGATCAAAAGAACCGAAACAGCGGAGAAAGCCGAATTTGTTTTTCAGAAGGTTCATTCAAGAGTCAAGAGCATAGTAGAAGCTTGTGAACAGTGCCAAATTAGTAAAAGCGCACGCACTATGTCCTGAATATGGCCAGTTCCGAGAGGTATCATACAAGTTTGAAGTCTTACATGTTGACATAGTGAAATTACCTCCTTGTCAGGGTTACAAGTATTTATTTACACTGATAGATAGGTATAGTAGATATCTTTGGGCGGTGTCACTAGAGGAAATGAACGCTGAGAGCGTAATTAATGTCCTATTGTATGAAATTCTGCCGTTCACAAAGGTGCCAGATACCATTTTTACTGATAATGGGGGATGTTTCAAAGCACACCTGTTCGAGGAGGTATGCAAATTGATAGGCACTAGGCATTTCTCGACCACGAGTTACAGCGCACAATCGAATGGGAAAATCGAAATACAACATAAAACTCTACTTACTAGATTGCGATGCATGCTGGCAGAAGATGAGTTTCGGTATCAAGATTCGGTATCAGTGCTTCCGTTTGTGTTATTTGCTATGAGACAGGCGCCTCTAACAGAGAATGGTATTACCCCTTCACATGTGCTCTTTGGGCAAAATGTGAATATCCCAGGGAGGTTGATAGACGCAGAGAGGTCTGAGAGACCTATGAGTTATGATACTTATTTGAATAAATTAGCAGGACTGCTTGCTAGGCCCTTGGCGCTTAAAGCCACCATAAAGAATATAGCGGTGTTTGTGCCCAAGAACCTGAAAGAGGCAAAGTTCGTTCTATAGAGAAATAGGCAGTATAATTTGGGAAAGCTGAAACCAAGATACAAAGGGCCCTATAAAGTGCTACGAATTACAAAAACACAGTTTATATCTTAAAGAACGGTCAACCGGTAGCTGAGAATTCAAAAAACATTAAAATATATTACCATTTTGTGGAGTCAGCTCAAGGAAGTAAGAGAACTGAAGAGAATAGAGAATAAAAAAAAGATCTTATAATAAAAATGTGAGAGAAAAACCAATACAAATAACATTCATACTAATCTTTCTTTTGCAGGTGAAACGGGTCAAAGGTTATTAAAAATTTATTAACAAGTGTAAAGTTTGAGTAACAAATTGAATAATAATTATGTAGTAGATGTAATTTACCCTCCTCAAGTAGATTTCTTATCTGCCTTGCTTCCCTATCCTATAGTTGCTTGTAATAAGTTATAAATGGGTAAGGGAGTGTTAGGCCTGCAAGATTTTTCAATAAATTTAAGCCGAAGCACTTTCTGCCAAATGTTTAAAAGTTCTTGTATGGCACTACCGAGATCACCACTTTGATATGAAATCAAATAGTTAATTTATGTATATTAATATGAAAGACCAAGCAAGGCATGTGTGCCCAGATAGTTCCTAACCATCATGTACTGGAGCTTGCTTACTTAACTATGAGGTGTACATGGAAAAACCCATGGTATCTGATGACACGTAAAGCTTTCTTATTAAACTTTAAAAAACTGTTAAAAATTAAAAACCAGCCAATGAATGCTGAGAACTTTTAAACTGCAACCGTTGGTGAGAGCTTATTGGAGCCACCCTCGAGGCACCAACCGGGGTAAAAAGATTCTGATTTTGACACTCGTAGAAGCAAGTCACGTTATTATTCAGGCTCCAGCCTATTAAACCGGCAATTTTGCCCTTATATATCATCGTCTAGTAACATTGCCATTAAATTTAGTGCTTTATTTACTATCATTACATCAAAATATTATTGAAGTGCCCATAATATTTCACTTGTGTTTTTTTAATATACTATTGCCGCAATCTCACTTTCACATACATATTATTACATACACATATACATACATACACATATACACATATTATTAACTGCAGCATACATACATACATACATATACATACATACATATACATACATACATATATATATATATATATATATGTGATAAAATATTCCCATTAAGTAATTTCATTTCAGTTGGGATTAACTCTATATTTGACTGTAGTATTTTGACTGACTAATGCCACGATAGACCAAAGAACGAGGACAAATCTTTCTCCTGCAGTGAATAGCAGCACCTCACATAGACATGTTATCGCTTCTCTCCTCTCGTTCAATACCTTGGCGTAGGGGATTAAATAGGGCATCAGACAAGGTGAAATACTCATCAGTCTGGGGGATTATATATTGTATTGATAAGGTAACTGCTCATCCTTCTACACCTCACAGCAGTGTAATAAGTATTGATACCCAATTAAGTAATTTCATCCTGCTGATTGAACCTGGGCCCTAGCAGGTGACCGCGCAAGTGTTTGACCACTACGCCAATGATGTACTAAAAGAAGGACGGGACAAATCCACTATTTGAATAATATATATAAAGTAGACCCACCATACAGGACATTCCACGCTCTTCCCGTCCAATGCTGTGAGGTTCAGAAGGATGAGCAGTTACCTTATCAATACAATATAATCCCCCGGTTTGATGAGTATTTTCACCTTGTGCGGATTTCTCTGTTTGACCCTATGCCCGAGTTTGGAACTGGAAGAGCGTGGCATGTCCTGTATGGTGGTGCTATATTAACTACAGGAAGATTTGTCGCGTCCTTTTTTTATACATCAAGCGCAGTGGTCAAGCACTTACGCGGTCATCTGCTAACAGGTTCAATCCCCAGCAGGGTGAATTACTCAATGGCATTTTATCAATACATTACACTGCTGTGAGGTGTAGAAGGATGATCACACCTTATCTATATATATATATATATATATATATATATATATATATATATATATATATATATATATATATATATATATATATATATATATATATATATATTTAAATCTATATATATATTTATATATATATGAGAACGCGCCTCGTATGCAGGGGAAGCTGATCTCAGCCGACTCCTCATAACGAGGACGCTGGTCTCAATTCCTCCGAGTAGGCAGCTGGAGTTTTACCTACCTGGGAGGGAGAAAACTCGACTACGAACACGTTGGTGGGGCTGGTTTGACAGATGGCGTTAAAGTTTGATTCTGTAGTCCCAGTGTTACTCTCAGAAAAGGGATGTGCCAATGCCAAAAGGTAGTTCATATATATATATATATATATATATATATATATATATATATATATATATATATATATATATATATATATATATATAAATATATATATAAAACTATTTATATATATATGGATATTTATAAGTGGTTGACTCCATTAATTTTGGCTTAGGGGTTAATTTAGGTAGGTTAGGTCAGGGTTTAGGTTAGGTTAGGTTACTTTTAGGTTAGGTTAGGTTAGGCTTAGGTTAGGTTAGGTTAGGGGTTAGGTAACTAATGTATTTACCTTAAAAATTATTAAATAACGATACATTAATTATTGTTTTTGCTCCTGGAGTCATCCACTTATAAATAGCCTATATATATGTAATATTATTAGGCATATATATATATATATATATATATATATATATATAGAGGAAAGAGTATATATATATATATATATATATATATAGAAAGAGTAGTATATATAGCAGGCAGGAATGAAGAAATGGAAGGGGATAGGTGAAATGAATGGTGGAATCATAATATATATGGAATCAGCGTATCAAATTTGTATGGAAAAAAAAGTATTTTATTTTTTTGCTAATAACATATTTGGGGTCAGCGTCATGAAATTTTTTTTATTTTTTTAGGGGCTCGAGCCGACGGTGGGACAGAGGGGACGAAGTTCCCCCCCCTCGTCGTCCCCCAGGAGACTGAGAGACCCTGACTGTTTGCATCTTTGCGGTTTACCCTAGGATATTCTTTTTAGTTAAAAAAAAAAAAAATCTTCCTTTTTTCATACAAATTTATTCGCTGATTCCATATATGTTATTAGTTTTCTTGTACCTATCGTAGTTTTGGATATTAAAAAAAAAAATTATTTTCCATACAAATTCCTTACGTTGATTCCATATATGCTATTAGCTTTATAACTAGCTTAGTTTTTTAGAGATACCACAAGCATCCTTTATCCACACACACACACACATACATATATATAACAGAGACATAATAGGTCTCTGAAAGAGTGTTTTAAGATCTGGTCATTTTGATTTTGAGTGATATGGGATAATTAACAATGAATTTCCAGTGGTGATGGACATGATTTCAAAGTTCGAAATATTTTAAATAATTATTTAAAAAATCACATTTATATCAATAATAAATTTTAAAAAATGAAATATCTCTGAAAAAGTACGACACTTACAGAAAACTAATTACATATTTGGAATCAGCGTGTAAAGCTTAGTACAAAAAACAAATGTAAAAAATGAATAAAAAAAAATTAATAGAAAAATAAATAAAAAAATATTAGGGCCTGAGCCGACCCGGGGGGAGGGGGGAATGTTTTCCATACCCTGGTGGGGAGGGGCGGAGGAACCCCTATGACACCCAAATACCAAAGATTATATCAGTTGGTTCAATATGGTATAGGTTAACATCCTTTAAATGATAGATTCCTTATATATATATATATATATATATATATATACATACATACATATTACACACACATTATTATTATTACATACATATTATTACACATATTATTATTACATACATACATACATATGAAAGAGATATATTATTATTATACATATTATTATTAAACATATATATATATATATATATATATATACATATTATTATTAATAGCATATGTAATATTAGAAGTGTTTACAGTACATGTATAAAGATTTGCAAATGTATATTAAATAGTAAATATTTTCTCTACATTTTAGGAGATGTCCACCTATCGGTCGGCACTGGAAATGCATCCCCAAGTGATAGGTGAGGGGTTAATATATATATATGAAGAGAGAGCATATATATATATATATATATATATATATATATATATATATATATATATATATATATATATATATATATATATATATATATATATATATATATATATATATTTATCCCTTGGCGTAATAAAATAGCAACTGTATGCACGGGGCTATCGAGTGTGCATAGTTGAAAACTTAAATGTTAAAAACTGATTTTATTTTTCGAAACTTATTATACTATCTATATGATAAAACGACATTTTAAATTACTATTTCGATTATAAACTAAAATTAGATTCATGCGAGCTTTCGCCCAAGCTAGCACTTTGGGACTCCTTCAGGTTAAAAAGACAAGAGAGAACTGTCACTACGGCGGGAGCAGAATGAAAATCCTTTTTTTTATTTTTTTATTTTTTCATTTTATGGTTGGTTGGTAATTTTTTGTGTTTGTAGCTGTTTAAAGTATTTTGAGGAAAGGATGGTGGCGTTGGTTATATAATCCAATTTATATTCGCCCGGATATTTATTATAGTTATTCGTGTTATAAATATATACAGATTCGATAATTTTCCTTTTTTTGTTTGATTTGAGTGTTTTAAGATGCTTGTGTGTTTGGGGTTTATTATGTGGGTTGTTTGGGTTCGATGGTGGGTGAGGGATGAGTTTTGTTTATCATTTTGCAAGTCATGAGAGTGTTGTTTGATTCTACGGTCCAAGTCACATGTTTCGCCTATATTTATTGAATTACAGTTGTTGCATGGTGTTTGATAAACGCATTGCTATGCGTTTATCAAAGACGGTGCAACAGCTAAAAATACATATATATAGGCGAAACATGCGATTTGGACCTTAGAATCAAACAACAATAGGCCACTGCGATTTATTTATTTCTTTATGAAATGAAACACTAGGTTTCACACTTATCTTTTTATGAAATAGGATACAAAGTCCTGAGGTATCTATCTCTTTAGTAAGCGCAAACAAAGTTTGCAATACGTTATCTCTTTAAAAAATGGAAAAAATTTTCTATCAATTATCTTTTTAAAGTAACTCAAGGTTACTTTGGGATTTAAATAAATCCAAAAATAGAAGACGATTTTATTCAATGAAAGTAAGTAAAGTTGTAACAAAGTCCCTTCTGTTGAGATACTCTTTCTCTCGTAGGCGAATTAGTAGTCACGGACTTTTCAAGCTGCCCACTTCCTTTCCGACCTCCTTTCTTTGGAAACGGTTTTGAGATTTGAGTCGTGAACTTTCCATAACTTTACCTTGCCGAAAGTTGTGCTTAAAGCTTGGAGAGTTCTGGAGAGTATCTTCAGAGATTTATTTATTCTGATTCTTAATAATTGCTCTGAGTATCTCAACAGGACGGGTTTATATATTATTTCTTTCGACTTATGCTATCAAAATTTTGCTCGCGCAAAACTTTAATAAGTAGCGAACATATGTTAAAAAATTATTTTACAAAGTTGTAATAAAGACTATATATATATATATATATATATATATATATATATATATATATATATATATATATATATATATATATATATATATATATATATATATATATATATATATATATTGAAGTGGCTTGCTTTTACCACTCTCAAAAAATACTTTAATAAGTTGGTTAACTGAATTATGAGAATAAGTTTAGTTGAACAATTCAT
>JABUQX010033885.1:32500-46483 GCA_015478945.1 Trachelipus rathkii | reverse complement strand
ATTATCTTTCATCTATCTATCTACCCTACAACAATTTTAGGAAATTACTCAACACGGCACACATACAAAACCTTGGCCTTTGGCTTCTGAAAGTAAATTTGTATTATCCATTTTGGGATTAAAATTTATCAAGATTCTAAATTTTCTATATATATGCAAGAAAATCAGTAAAAATTAGAATACTACATTCGTAGGGTGTTACGTCTAATAGCGTATGATTAACATGGAGTAGAATAAGGTACCAAGTCTCATATCACCGTTGATGTTATTAACTCATGCGTCATTCTATTCTATCTCGCGCGCAGTTCTAGCCTATCTGCCTTACCCGCAGCCTTACTTGCTTTCTAAATATTCACCGGTTGAATAATTATACTTAACTCTATAGGCTTAGTACAACTTCCCCATAGTGGAATATCTTTCGCTTACCTGTACATTTTTGTGATCTTCTAGTTTGCATGACGTATATATTGACCTATTCCTCTTTGTTGTTGTTATTGTTTACTTTCGATTGCTCTCGTAATATTGTTTTCATACTCAGACTTCTCTATTCTGAAGTATAGTATTAGATGAATTTTTTACGTCAGGTCACGTCAGAGCTCCGTTCACTATGCTCACTACGGACATTCTCCCTAACCAATATATTTCTACTCATTCTCCGCGCAGCGCAGCGTTTAGAGGTGAATAATTTCTGAAGTCATGGCGTATTAGAGTCATACCTTGAGACTAATATTCTGTTTAATCTTATTTGTGATTTTGTCTTCTCTTGGTGTTGTCTGATAGCAAGTTGAAGGTGTTATTCTTGCTATGGTCACAGTATCCTTCATAGGAGATAATCTTGAGCAGCAGGAACAATCTTGTAAATAATATCAACCTACGTCTGTGAGAGATGATCAAACAGAGGTTATCGGCTCATGATTAGTTTGTTAGTTTCTTGAAGAAAAGGCAAAGTTGCCCTAGGAGTTAAAAACTAGTAATACTCAACGCTGAGTAAATGAAACTACTTTTGAGAAATAATAATAAAATCCGTCTCGTCTCTCCTCTCTCTGGCTCTCTCGTGTTCTTTCCTCATCTCTCTCTCTCCTCTCCTCGCTCTTCGTCGTCGTCTCTTATATCCTCCTCGTGCGTGCTCTCTTCTCTCTCGGTGCTTTCCTCTCTCTCTTCTGGTTCTCTTTCATCTCTCCTCTCTATCTTCTTTCTCTCACTACTCTCTGCTCTCGGTCGTCTGGTCATACAAGTGTTACAGAGATATATTTGGTACATACGGTTTTATGACATTTATTTTCGGTTTTAACTTTTATGTATTTAAGTGAGACTTTAAAATATATATATATATATATATATATATATATACGTTTCATAGTTATAAAATTAGTATTTACCATATAAGTGGGAAGTAAAGTATCTTCTTTATATTATAATAAGCCTAGTACAATTTTAATGCAGGATTGTTAAAGTAAGTACATTTAATTAGGCCATCCCCAGGTATATCTACTTATTGTACAGTGAATAATATAGGATAGATAATGCATATTGACCTTATAAATTGAATGAGATGCCGTTTTTATTTTTTTCAAATTATTTTTATATAATATTATAATATATTAATATATTATATATATATATATATATATTATATTATTACTTATTATATCTATATATAATATATATAATATATATATATATATATATATATATTATATATATATATTATTTATATCATATATACTTTATATATATAATAATTATAAATATATTATATATTCTATATTTAATCTTATATATATTAATATATAATATATCTATATATTTTTTTATTATACTTTATATCTTATATATATATATATATATATATAAATATATAATCTATAATATATTATCTTCTTTCTTTTATATATATATAATTTACTTTATTTACTATATATATATATTATATATCTCTTTTTTTTTATTTACTATATCGTAATTATAATATATTATATTTATTATATATCATTAATCTATTAATAATTTATACTAATTTAATTATAGTCTTATATTTCTTCTATTATATATCTATATCTTCTACGGCATCATGTGTGACGTGATTATCCACCCTTCCCATCCGCCCCATTAAGACCCACGGGCCAATGGGAATCATATGTTGTTCTTGTATTATATATTCTCTATATAATATATTATTATATTATTTTATTATATATATATATAACTATATATATATATATATTATATACAGGGTGTTTACGATCTTTGAGGTCCTGACGTCATATTATATATATATATATATATATATTTTATATTATTAATAAACACGAGGAAGAGAATAGGCGACTCCACTCAGGAGTTTAATAGCGGTATACTACCTAAATATATATTAAATCCTCATAACTAGGGACGTATATTCATGATAACTATAATAGTATATGTTTATAGTATTGTATATTTATACTATATATTAATTTAGATATATATATATAGAATATATATATATATATATTTATTATAATTGGTTCTCGTAGTTGTGCGTTAGTACTATAATATATATATATATATATAATTATATATTATATAATTTATATGATATATATATATAGTATATAGTATATATATATAGTATATTATTATTATATGATAGTATATATATATATAGTTATAATTATATATTATATATATATATATATATACTATATATTATATATATGGCAATTAGTCGATAAACTGCATAGATATGTAGCTTAGTAGGGTGTTTTAATAGACTCTCACAAGCCTAGGTGATTCATAACTCGGAGTTTACTGATGACAAACTGGTTATAGGATGATGAAAATTAATTTAGGATAGGGTTAGGTTAAGTTATGGTTAGGTTAGAGTTATGTAAGTTCGGTTGGTCAGCGTAAGTAAGTTACAAATAGCTATATATATATATATATATCATATAATATATTATTAATTATATATATAATATATATATATATATATTATATTATGTATATAATATATATATATATAATTGGCCACCCCCGAAAGCATCATGCATGTAACTAAAAACTATAACAGCTACAGGAAAATAAATAATTTTTTGATTCTCAGCAAAGCAATTTCATTGATGAAACTTAATTTTTTTTATTTTTATTCTAATATTTTTAATAACACCTTATATTAGTATAATCTTAGGGATGGCAGCGTACGTTCTCATTAACTTTCCATTAATTCGGCAGTAGTACGAGAGCAAGAGTTTCCAAATATTATTGTTTTTTATATTATGCTCTGGAGAAAACACATGTTAATTTTAATATATATATATATATATAGAGAGGGACAGAGGGTTTTGTCGTCCCGGTAGGCGAGAACGATCTGTCATTATTGTCGTCTTATCCTTGGGAATACTCTTTTAGTTAAAAAATCGACATTTGTCAACTTAACTGTTCATTCGTTAGAGATACGTCCTTCGTTCTTCTCACAAATGATCTATTCGTAGAGGGGGTCATATGGACAAGCTCTTTTACCATCTTACGTTGACTTTTTTGAACCATCTTTTACCACCCTAAAATTGGGTAACCGTTTTTTGATGCCCAATTTTTCATGCTTTGAGCTTTACTTTACTTTTTGGCTTGACCTTTTTTGGGCCAAATTTTTACCTTGAACATTGACCTTTTTGGGGCTTTACATTTTTGGGACTTCCTTTTTTTTCGATTTACACCTTTTGGTTATCATGGGTAACTCTATATTTGGCCCTGATATATTATGAGATTTTGAGACCCCCTCATTTTGAGAACCTAATCTTCTTCGATATATATATATAGAGCACACTTCGAAGAAGGGTTTCGCCAAACGGTTGCGTAGCAACCTTGTTACGTATTGCCATCCTAATTTTGCGCCCCCATATATATATATAGAGATGGTCATAATATATAGTATATTATATGTCTTCTTAGGGGCTTGCCCGTTTTTGACCTTGATATTTCGGTCTTGACCTCGATATTTCGGCCTTGACCTTGCCAGATCCAGGGGTCATTTTTTGCCCACGGTATTTTTTGGCTACCCTTTGGTCTTCCTTGGGTCTTTTGCCCACGGTATTTTTGGCTACCCTTTATGGGTCTTCCATGGGTCATTTTGGCCACGGTAATTTTTGGCTACCTTTTGGTCTTCCATGGGTCATTTGCCCACGGTAATTTTTGGCTACCGTTTGGTCTTTCCGTGGGTCAATTTTGGCACGGTAATTTTTGGCTACCTTTGGTCTTCAAGGTACTTTTGGCCACCTATTTTCTCGACAACCCTTTGGTGTCTTCCATGGGTCAATTTTGGCAAGCAATTTTTTGCCCACGTCGTGTCCACGGTCATTACTTGTTCCTATTGTACGCATGTATGCCTCCTAACTTGAACACTACACACGTGCGCGTGCGCAACCACCACACACACACACACACACAACCACACACCCCACTACAATTATACAGACATTCAACTATGAACTTACATTTACCTAGTCACTTACTTTACACTTTACACGTGCGCGTGCGCACACAATACACACCCTTGACGATCAATGGGTAATTTTGCCACGGTTAGTTTTTTGTCCTTCCTTTAGGACTTGCCCTTTTTGATGTCTTAAACTTGTTTGACCATGATATTTCGGACTTGACCCAAATACCATGGGTCAATTTTGACCACGCTAACTTGATGGCTTTGATGGTCCATCACCGTAAGAAGTATTTAGGGATGTTCTATTAGTGTTCTATGATTATCCTATGAGTGCCTGGTGAGTGCCAGGTGAGTGCAAGTGAGTGCCAATGAGTGCCATGAGTGCCAAGTGAGTGCCAATGAGTGCAAGTGAGTGCCACAACGTGCCATAGTGAGTGCCACATAGATGCCACTGAGTTGCACTTTTTTTCAAGCCTTTTCTAGCTCTGAGTAGAATACCTAATATGGGTGTTACCTAGGTTTATAAGGTATGAGGAATTCGATCGGTGTATATTAAGTTGCTAGGATGCTTCCTACATGAGTTAGTCTTTTTCTAACATTTATACACACATACATTACGACACTTACACAACATTCACTATGACACTTATACACACTATGACACTTCTACACACTACACACTCACTCACACACACACAGATACACTTCACTTACACTCCACCTCGATATTTTGATATCTCAACTTTGATGCCTCAACTTTGATTGCTCAACTTTGATGCCCCAGCATAAATGCCTCAGCATTGATGCTCAACTTTGAAAGTTCATCTTTGATGACTCATCTTTGATGAGTCATATTTGATACCATCTATTTGATATTCATCTTTTTGTAGGTTGATAACGCATCTTTGTCTACCTCTAGATCATAAGCTGCCCACAAGGCCGCGCAAGCCCCCTACCTGCAAAGGATGGAGGCACCCGCAGGTGCGACCGCCGCGCGAATGAAATATATATTTTACTAATATTCATTCTTTTTATGTAAACATTTTTTATTAAAAACTTTTCGGAACTAAGCTGTACTCATTACAGCTATTAGTTTAACACATAATTTATTATTAAAGCATTATTTTTTATACATCTTTTTACTTAATACTTTTTAATTTAAAATTTTTAAAAAATTGTATGTAAGAAGAAAAAACCAAGAGTTGATATATTAAACATTTTATTTTACTAAACTGTAAAATTTTTATTAAAACATTAAAATTATAATACCTTGAAAGCAGTAAATAAGTAAATCAATAAAGGTGTAACCTAACACAGAGGGGATTAGTAGGCTTTTTGTTTTACTGCTTTACGCTTTAACTCATGTTTTACTCCTTTAACTCATGTTTTCTGTTTACTTATCATGTTTTCTGTTTTAACTCACATATTTATAACATTCTACCTTAAAGAAGTAATTCAGTAATATCCAATAGAGGTGTTGACCTAACACCTAGGGGGGATTGGTATGCTTTGTTTTACTGCTTTACTGTTTAAACTCATGTTTTACTGTTTAACTCATGTTTTACTGCTTTAACTCATATGTTTTTACTGCTTTATCACATATTTCATATACATTACATTACTCTTAAGAGCAGTAAATCAGTAATATCAGTAAATCATGACCTAGCACAAGGGGGGGGATTAGTATGCTTTTGTTTTACTGCTTTACTGCTTTAACTCATGTTTTACTGCTTTAACTTTCTGCTTTACTGCTTTAACTTTCTGCTTTCTGCTTTAACTTCTATGCTTTCTGGTTTTTACATTTCTGCTTTTAAACTTGTTTTATACTCATATATTTTAAACATTATGTTTTTATTTTTGTTAAAATACTTTTTATTTATTTTTATTATTATTTTTATTTATTTTTATTATTATTTTTATTATTTTTATTATTTTATTTTTATTTATTTTTATTACTACTTAGTGTTAATTTACTTCTGCCTATTGTTATTTTAGAACACACTACACACCTACCACGCACACACACAACACAACAACGACACACACACATACCAGCAACACTTACTACACTTAACACTTATACACAATTACTATGACACTTATATACACATTCACTATGACACTCTTACATTTACCCATAGACAATTACATTTACCTTATACATGTGGTTACCTAGGACACACACACACTTACCTTATACACACATTCCTATGAACTTATACACACTTCAATATGACACTAATTTGTCCATAAGACACTTACATTTACACTTAAACTCACACAGATTACTTACACTCACACAGATTTACTTATACACAGATTTACTTCCACTCACACAGATTTACTTACGGCAACCCTAATTTTTAGCTTATTGTTATTATTATTTACCACACACACACACACACACCAACACACAACCGCACACTCACTTAACACATAACGTATAATTTATTAAAACTTTTATGTTTTAATTAACACGTACATTTATATTACTCATTCAAAAAAAATTAAAAAATTTCAAGTTTTCAAAACTTATAATAAATCAATCATTATTTTGAACAAAGATTTATTTATTACTGTTTAATACTTTTGTTTTATAAATTTATTATCTTAATGTTTCATGTTTCGTGTTCTAAATTTTATGAAATTTTATAAAAACATATATTTTACGTAACTTAAAGCAATAAATCAGTAAAGTAGTAAGGAAAGCCCTGCAACCCTCCTACATCAAGCTATGCACGTTTTTTGTTCTATTGATTACATGGCTTACATCTCTTACATGTATATATAAAATGACAAAATAAGCTTCTTCCTCTGCTAACTACACATTATTTTTTTAAAATCATTCTAAAGTTTTTATTTAAAAATAACAATTATTCACTTACATTTATATTTTCCGCTCGATGTTAAACTAAAAATATTCCAAAGTTTTTTAAATAATTCGGGGTTTCTTTATTATTATTATTATTTATCTATGTACATTGACATCCATCACAGAAACAACCCGCATTCCTTACAGATACGAAAGACTCTCTCTGTAAAAATGTTGTTGAATACTACTTTAGGTCTAAATTTAGGATAATCTTTTTTGTAACCCGGGGCGATAGCCTAATCCAGGTCAAAATATATTTCAAACTAACCTTTTTCTGTAAAATGTGGTGCATTTACTACGTTAGGCTATTTAAAGGCTCATTTAGGATAAGCCTTTTGTTACGGGCTATTAATGCTATCGGTCAAAAGGTAATTCCCGTATACAATAATATTTGTTATTATTATTTTATAAATATAATTTCAACTGAAACATGCTGGATCGGTAAGATCCTTTAAGCGGTAAAAGGAATGTTTCTTACTTGTGATTGGTCGGGTAATCCTTATCTCTATCAATGACTGTATGTGATTGGTTGAGAATTATTTTATCGTCTTTTGAAAATTACTTTGTTCTTTAAACTTGTATTTGAGCAGGTGTGTGTTTTTTTATCTTTTAGACCCAAATTCATTTTAAAATCATAGTCAGTTTAGCTGTTAAGCGGTGCACAAGTTATCTGAGTTGTAAACGTGTTTTATTTTTACTAAGTGTATATCATATTATAATAAATATTACATGAGAATAATTATTAAATTTTTCACATAGAATAGTAATAATTAATTCACGTAGTATCTAAGCTAACACAGGGCTTCAGCATGAGCCCCACTCGCAAAGGCAGCCAACCCCGCACCCCCGCTGTGCGCCTCGCCGCGTCCGCCCGCCGCGTACCCGCCGCACGTGCGCGCATGCGCATATTTCCGCGTAACCGCCGCCGGGTGCGCCCGCAGGCGCAATATTTCGCGTTCCGCCGCCGGTGCGCCCGCGGCGCAATTTCCGCGCGGAATGAAATATATATATATATATTTATATTTATATATAGGATTTATATAATATATATATATATAATATATATAATATATATATATATATATATATATATATATTATGTGTGTGGGGTGAGGTAGTGTCTATGGTGGAACGTAGTTCTATGTGTATGTGCGTAATGTGTGAATAAGATATATGTGTATGGTGTGTGTGATAAGTGTAGTGAAAGTGTCCTATGGTAAGTGTACTGCTTATAAGCTGATTCCACAATATAGATTGGTATCAAAGATGAGCATCAAAGATGAGTCAATCAAAGATGACCACTAAAGCTGAGGTACAAAGCTTAAAGTATTAAGGTCTGAGGCATCAAAGCTGGTTATCAAACAGAGTATAAAGTTGAGGGCATCAAAAGTGAGCATCAAAGTTGAGGCGTCAAAATAGGCATCAAAGTTGATTCATCAAAATAGGCATCAAGTTGAGGCATCAAAAGCTGAGGCATCAAGGTTGGAGGATCAAAATATCGAGTGGGTGGATGCGTATGTGTAAGTGTGTGTGTGTGTGTGTGTGTGTGTGTGTGTGTGCGCGCGTGCATGTGTGTTCTAAATAATAATAACATAGGCATGAAGTAAATAACACTAAGTATAATAATAAAATGTTTTAATAAATTATACGCTATATGTGTAAGTGAGTGTGCGTGTGAGTGTGTGTGTGTGTGTGTGTGTATGTGTGCGTGTTTGTGTATGTGTGTTCTAAATAATAATAACAATAGGGATGAAGTAAATAACACTAAGTATAATAAAAAATAAAATGTGTGTAATATATTATACGTTATATGTGTAAGTGTGTGTGCGTGTGTGTGTGTGTGTGTGTGTGTGTGTGTGTGTGTGTGTGTGTGTGTGGGTGTGTGTGTGCGTGTATGTGTGCGTGTTTGTGTATGGGTGTTCTACTATAATAACATAGCGAGGAAAAAATACCAATATAATAATAAATAAAATAAAATTGTTTTTAATAAATTTAACGTTATGTGTAAGTGAGTGTGTTGTGTGTGTGTGTGTGTGTGTGGTGTGTGTGTGTGTGTGTGTGTGTGTGTGTGTGTGTGGTGTGGGTGTGTGGTGTGTGTATGTGTGCGTGTGTGGTATTTATTCTTAGTTATATATTTTTCATTGGCGCGGGAATATTGCGCCTGCGGGGCACGCGGCGGGCGGGATGCGTACCCGCCCGCCGCGGGCGCACGCGGCGGGCGGGTACGCGGCGGGCGGGGACGCGGCGGGAACGCGGCTGGGTTGCGGGGTGGCTGCCTGCGGGTGGGGCTCATGCTGAGCCCTGGTGGTTACCTTATCCAGTGAATTAATTATTATCTATTCTAGTGAAATTAATAATTATTCTCAAATTAAGTATTTTTATAAATATGATATACACTTAGTAAAAATACCTTTTAATACAATCAGATACTTGTGCACGCTTAACAGCTAAAATTGACTATGATTAAATGAGTTTGGGTCCTAAAGATAAATATAACACAGACTGCGTCAAATACAAGTTTAAAAGAACAAAGTTAAATTTTCAAAGACGTATAAATATATTCTCGTGACCAAGATAATTACGAGTCATAATAGAGATAGGATTACCCGACCAATACAAGTAAGGAATAACATTTCTTTTTGACTGCTTTAAAAGGAATGCTTACCGTCGCATGTTTCAGTTTTGAAATATAATTTACTCAAAATAATAATAACAATGATTCTTGTCTATACGGGAATTACCTTTTGACTTGTATTAGGATTAAATTAGCCCGTCTACAAAAGGCTTATCACTAAATTGTTAGGCCTAAATTTAGGCCTAACGTATTTATTGCACCACATTTTACAGAAAAAGGTCAGTTTGAAATATATTTGACCTGGGGTATTAGGCTTAAATCGCCCGGGGTTACAAAAGGATAATCCTAAATTTAGACCTAAGTTTATTTCACACATTTTACAGAGAGAGGTCAGTTTCGTATCTGTTAGGAGTGCGGGTTGTTTGTGTTTTCTCGTTATGGATTGTCAATGTACATAGATGATGAATAATAATAATAAGGAAAACCCGAATTATTTAAAAAACTTTGAAATAATTTTTAGTTAAACAATCGAGTGATATATAAATGTAGAGTGAATAACTTGTTTATTTTTAAATTAAACTTAGCAAATGATATTTTAATAAATACATGTTATGTTAGCAGAGAAGAACTTATTTTGTTATTTTATACTTTTTTACATGGTTAAAGATGATGTAAGCAGTAAGTCAATAGAACAAAACGTGGCATAAGCTTGATGTAGAGGGGTGCTAGGGGCTGGTCCTATAAATGATTTACTGTTAAGTTGTTGAAATATATGTAAATATTTTTTTATAAATTTCATTAAAATTTTAGTAAAAGTTTTTTTAAAACTTGATAGTTATTAAAATTTATAAACAAAAAAAGTATTAACAGTTAATAATGAATTCTTTTGTTCAAACGATAATGAATTGATTTTATTATAGAAGTTTTAAGAAACTTGGAAATAATTTTAGTTATATGTTTGAATGAGTAATATAAATTAGTGTTTAATTAAAAACATAAATGTTTTAATAAATTAATACGTTATAATGTGTAGTTGTGTTGTGTTGTGTTGTGGTGTGTTGTGTTGTGTGTGTGTGTGTGTGTAATCTGTGTGCAGTGTAGGTAATCTGTGTGTTGCTAAGTAATTGTCTGTGAGTGTAAGTAACTGTGTAGTGTAAGTAAATCTGTGTGAGTGTAGTAAATCTGTGTGTTGAGTGTCAGTGTAAATGCTAGTGTCTAATGGACATGTAAAGTGTCTATAGTGAATAGTGTGGTATAGTATCAGATAGTGAATGTGTGTTATAAGTGTAAGTTGTGTGTGTTGTGTGTGTGACACATGTGTATAAGTGTAAGTGTTAAGGTGTCTGCTGTACGTCCAAAACGACCATAAATCCACATGTGAATAAGTGGTCCATAAGTGAATGTGTGATAAGTGTAAGTTGTATGTAAGTGTGTGTGTGTGTGTGGTGTGGTTGTGTGTGTGTGTGTGCTGTGTTGTTGGTGTGTGTGTGTGTATGTGTTTCTTCCCCTTCATGCAACAGGTGTATGAAAGTAGAATAAACTAAGTATTAATAATTAAATAAATATAATAATAAAGTTAATAAAAATAAATAAAAATAATATAAAAATAATAAAAGTTTAAAACAAATAAAACATAATGTTAATAAATATATGAAGTTAAAACAGTAAAGCAGAAAGTTAAAACAGTGAAGCAGAAAGTTAAAGCAGTTAAAGCAGAAAGTTAAGCAGTAAAGCAGAAGAGTTAAAGCGCGTAAAAACATTGAGTTAAGCAGTAAGAAGCAAGCATACTATCCCCCCGCCTTGTGCACGGTTCGACACCTCTATTGATCTTACGTGATTGTACTGTCTTTAAAAGGTATGTATGTTTATGATATATATGAGTTAAGCAGTAAAATACATATGAGGTTAAGCAGTAAAACATGAGTTAAGGCAGTAAAACATGAGTTAAAGCAGTAAAGCAGTTAAAAAACAAAAGCATACTAATCCCCCTAGGTGTTAGGTTCACCTCTATTGATTTACTGATTTACTGTTTTTTAAGGTATTGTAATGTTAATAAATAGTGAGTTAAAGCAAGTAAACTATAATTAAAACAGTAAGAACGTTGAGTTATAAGCAGTAAAAACATGAGTTAAAGCAGTAAAGCAGTAACAAAGACTACTAATCCCTGGGGTGCTAGGGGCTAACCTTATTGATTTACTGATTTCTGCTTTAAGGTATGTATATGTTTAATTTTTTTAAATAAATTTCGTAAATTGTAGTAAAATAAATGTTTATATATAGACACTTTGGTTTTTTTTCTTCTTTATACAATTTTTTAAAAATTTATAAATTAAAAGTATTAAGTAAAAAGTAATTGAAGTAAATAATATGTTTAATAAATATATGTGTTTAAATATAGGTCTGTAATGAGTTACTGTTTTAGGTTTCGCGAAAATGTTTTTAATAAAAAATGCTTAATCATGAAATAAAAATAATATAATATAGTATAATATATAGTATATTTTCATTCGCGCGGCGGGTCGCACCTGCGGGTGCGGGGCCTCCATCTTTTGCGGGGAGGGGGCTTGTTGCGGCCTGGTGGGCAGCTTATGATGTAGAAGTAGACAAAAGATGAGTCATAAAAGATGAAGTTCATCAAAGATGAATCATCAAATAGATGGGTATCAAAGATGAAGTCATCAAAGTTTGAGTCATCAAAGATGAACATTCAAAGTTGAGGCATCAATAGCTGAGGCATTTATGCTGGGGCATCAAAGTTGAGGGCATCAAAAGTTGAGGCATCAAAGTTGAGGCATCAAAATATCGAGTGTGTGAGTGTAAGTGTATCGTGATTCTGTGTGTGGTGGGGTGTGAGTGTAAGTGTATATTGTTTAATGTAAGTGTCATAGTGTGTATAAGTGGTCATAGTGAATGTGTGTATGAGTGTGTAGTGGATTATGTGTGTGTATAAGTGTTAGAAAAGGACTAACTCATAGTAGGAATGCATCCTAGCATATCTTGTAATAATACACTCGTCGAATCCTCATATCCTTATTAACCTATGGGGGTAGACACCACCCATAATTAGGGGCTATTCTAGGGCTAGGGGAGGCTAGAAAGCTTGAAAAAGTGGCAACTACAGTTGGCACTATGTGGCTCATGGCACTGTGTGGGCACTCATTTGGCCTCATTGGCAACTCACTTTGGCACTCATTGGTACTCTTGGCCTGCACTTGGATCACCTGGCACTCACCAGGCCCTCATAAATAATCCTAGAACACTAATAGAACATCTAGATACTTCTTACGGTGACTGGGAACCATCAAAGCCATCAGTTTAGGTGGGTCAAAATTGACCCATGGTATATGGCATAGGTCAAGTCGAAATATCATGTCAACAAGGTTAAGAGCAGTCAAAAATGGGCTAAGTCCCTAAGGAAGGACAAAAAACTACCGTGGGCAAAAATTTGACCCATGGTATCTGTCAAGGGTGTGGTATGTGTGTGCGCACGCGCACTGTGTGTTAAGTGTAATGTAAGTGTTATGGGAAATGTGTGTATTAGTGAATGTTCTGTATAAGGTCTGTAAGTGGTGTGTGTGTGTGTGTGTGTGTGGTGGTGTTGTGTGTGTCGTGTGTGTGTGTGTGCGCACGCGCACGTGTGTAGGTTTTGTTCAAGTTAGGGTAGGTCTATACATGCGTACAAGTTAGGAACGAATATATGATGAGGGTGGGAACGAGTGGTGCAAAAAATTGGCTTGGGCCAAAAATATTGACCCATGGAAGACAAAGGGTTGGTCGAAAAATTAGGGTTTCCAAAAAATTAGGGTTGGAAGACAAGGGTAAGCCAAAATTACCGTGGCCCAAAATTGACCCACGGAGACCAAAGGGTGCAAAAATTACCCGTGGGCAAAATTGACCATGGTAAGACCAAAGGGTGCCAAAAATTACCAGTGGGCCAAAATTGACCATGGAAGACAAAGGGTCCAAAATTCGTGGGCCACAAATTGACCCATGGAAGCAAGAGGGTAGCCAAAAATTAACGCGTGGGCAAAAAATGATCCATGGTATCTGGCAAGGTAAAGGCCGAAATATCATGGTCAAATCAAAGGTTAAGATCAAACGGGCTAAGCTCCTAAAGGA
>JABUQX010033885.1:15000-27500 GCA_015478945.1 Trachelipus rathkii | reverse complement strand
CTGTGGCGAACCACGTTCTTCACTATTCCAGTGATGGACTTATTGCCAAATTAGTTGTACAGTTTTCTATTCCAAAACATCTCTTTAATCCAACCATGTACCACTCCACTTATACCACATTGCAATAACTTAATCAGCCTTATGTGGGGAAAACCTTATCAAAAGCTCTTGCTTAAAGTCTAAATATATAATATCAACTGATCTCCTCGGTCAATGCAGTCAGTATAGTATTCCATAAATCCTAAAAGGTTTGTCTGACATGACCTACCATTTTTAAAACCATGCTGGACTGGGAGTCATACCAATACCTTGTTATCTTCTAAATATTCTCTATATGACCTTTCAGTACTTTTCAGAACCTTTAAACAGAGATGTTAAGCAACTGGCCTATAATTCCCAAAAATCTTCCCTTACTATCTTTCTTATTAAATAGGCAACAAACATTATGCATTCCAGTCATCTGTACCTCCAAATGTTATAGATCTCTTAAAAAATACCATATATACCATCAGGGCTTGCAGCTTTACTTTGATATCAATATGGTTTAGTAAACGTTTAATATCTTCTACCTTCAAATTCAAATTCTGTAAGTCTATTATTTGTTACAGCATACAAGAACTATTAGTCTCTAAACTATTATCCAATCTGTCCTCAGTAAACATTGAAGCAAAATAAGCATTGAAATGTTTTAGACCAACTCCTTATGCTGAATCACAAATTTTCATCAATTTTAATTTGACCAATTGCCATATTCTTACTTTTAAATTTATAAAAGCTAAAAAACTTCTTCAGGTCCTTATTACTTTCATTGCTAAATTAATTTCTGGCACTTTTATATAATATATATATATATATATATATATATATATATATATATATATATATATATATATTTATATTATATTATATATATATATATATATATATATATATATATATATATATATACTTAATATATATATATATATAAGGTTCTTTTCCGTTAAAAGCCCCCACATCGATATATCGATTATTTTTTAAACTATCGATCCCTATTTTTTTTAATTAATAATAAATATAATTTTTTTTTATAAAATTGTGAAGTTCAAATATCATTTATTTTTTTTGTTATTTTTTATCATTTAGTATTTTATTTTTTTGTTATTTGAAAACATTTAATATTTTTGAAACACCTTGTTTTTAATAAAAAATATTGAACTAAAAATTCTGTTTTGATTCTTCTGGCTGACTCAGATTCTTGATCAGACTATTACAAGTACGTTTTTTCTTTACATCTCTCCTTTGAAATTAGGTTAGGTTAGGTTGGTTAGTTAACCTTAACCAAAAACAAAAACTTAAAGAATAATAACTGAAACCATTATTGGGATTTACAAATTGTTCTACATGATTCACACCTTAAATGTTTAAAATCCATGTTTTTGATTTTTGAAAAATATTATATGCTGGCTCCTCAGCAATGAAAGAATGAATGCAAATGTTATTTCATTTTATTAAATTGGTTTGAAAATAAAAAAAAAATTTAAAATATAAAAAAGAAATTCAAAATAAACAATAAACGTAAATAAAAATAAACTTCTCTAGGTAGGTAAAAATTATTTCATATTTATAAATATGACAGTTGTTAGACTCAAACTAATAATATTAATGAAAGTAACTCGATATATCGATGTGGGGGCTTTAACGGAAAAGAACCTATAATATATAGTAATTATATATCATATATAATATATATTATATATATATATATATATAGTATATATATTATATTAGTATATATATATGATATATATATAAATATATATATATATAAGTCTAGTTGAAATTTTAGGTTAAAACTCCAGTATTTGATCTAAATATTTTCTGAAAATTTTTTCTCTAAATTCAAAAAAATTTTCTAACTTCAGAAAAGTGAAGTGTTTTTAAAGAAAATTGTTTAGTGGCAAGCTTGCTGGCATATTCCAGAAGCTTGCACTAGAAGAACTTTTACTTAAAAAGCTGAAACTTTTCTTAAGAAATTTTTTCAGAAAATATTTAGTTTTACAATCTGGCAGTTTTACCAAATTTATGTTATTTTATACCAGCGATAGAGGAAAGAAAGGGTGGGGGTTGTGGCACTCTATAATTAAAAAGCAATATTTCAATCTGTATTAGAATCGATGACTTTAAAAACATATCACGATATTGAACGAGTGTGGGCAGATATCCTTATTACAATAAACCATATAGAATAAGGGCATTTTATAGACCTCCTGCCAGAGTCAAGAAATAGACGAGGAAATGGTGAAAGAAATTGAGACAGCATGGCACAAGTAAAGAAAAAGGTATAGTCATAATGGGTGATTTTTAATTTTCCTGGCATTCAATGGATTCCTTGTCTAATACGGACCATAGTAGTTCATTGTATTTATTAATTGTATACTAGATAACTTTTTTGAGCAGAATGGTCATGAACCCACAAGAAGCACATATCCGCACTATGTAGATCTACTTACAATCTAACGATGAAAGGTATGGTGGATGAGCATTAGAAGTTGAGGAGAAGTTAGGAGTTAGTGCCATTTAATAGATTTAAGGATTTGAATAGAACTTTACACACCCAGGTAAAATTGCAAAGTCTAATAAGGAAAAAATACTCTAGAATTTCACGAAATGAATTCTTACAATTTCGAGGATTGCTTAATATAACTGAACTGGGGAATAAAGAAGTTTAAAGATCCAAAACTGTTTTAATCCATTTGGAACATTTTTGCAGATGTTTAATAGGGTATGCCCGTGAGATCTGATTTAAAGATAAACCCATTAGAAAATGGCAAAGGGAAGTACTGTTTTGGTGAATAGAGAGATAAAGATAAAATCTAAATGAAAAACGTATGATGTTTTATAAATAAGTTCAAGTGGTAGTAATTAAGGTGACCTATTTTCTTGAACGAAAAATGGACACTACAGGCTACAATAACATTATATTTACAATATCTTGTAGATATGTATCTATTCTACGTTCTCTATGATTCGATTATACTTTTATCCTTTTAAATCAAACTTCGCGAGTCGAGTGATGAAGGTGCTAAAAAAATGGATCTGTCGGTGGTTGACTATTCTTATTGTTTTACAGTGGCTCGACTAGATTTTTGATGACCCGAGTTTCACGGTCGTAACTATCGTATCACTATTTTGGAATGCTGTAGCATCAGCTTACTCTGCCCCCCGCGACTTATTGAGTGCGGCCCCTTTACTCGGTGGACGGGGTGGCAAGTTAGTTTTTCAACTAATAGAATAACAAAAAAGTTCTTTTATTATCAAAGAAAAAAATCACTTATTAGCATTACCAAAAGAACCAGCGTGTGATTACAATGAAAAAACGAGAGGTGTTTAAAAAACTATATAGTGTATATCTATAATATAGTATATATATATATTATATAATATTAATTATATATATGTAGAATGGTTATTATGAGTCTGTATGTAGAGTATATAGTAGGTACATAATATATATATATATATATATACTTACTATATATATTATTTAGAAATAGAGATTGCGGCGATTGTGCTGAACCCACCAATCTACGTTAAAGTGTTAAGTTGGTAAAGTCAAAGCAAAAAAACTTACAAAGTAAACAATACAACATTTTGGTCGATTACTTTTTTAAGCTTTGACATTAATAGTCTCATCTAAATGATCTAGCTAGTCCCACTTCGTCTCTTTGCATCACAAAATGTTTGCCACAGATTTACTCCAAGTCACAGTGGCGCCGAGCCAGCCGACATTTTTACTCCTGATAGATATGTTATCCTTCCTAGTGAGTGTGAGGCAACTAACCTTTTGGCATGAGATCTCCTATCTCAAGTTTTGTGATATGCAGCATGTATTGTAGATAAGTGTGATTTTGCTTTATTAGTTTTTCCTATGTGTATAATAATTGCTGTTTTTTTCTCTTCCTTTAGGTCATAAAGTTAAAGTCCCTGTTTTCTTGTACATGGAGTTAATGTTTTTGAGAAGTATTGTATTAACTGTCACTCATAGAATTTATAAAGGTGTCGAGATCCTACCAAAGTTCCTAGTATAATTTCTTATTATTTATTTTGACACTTTTCTATAGTTACTTTGTGAAGTAACTAATACAGGGCAATACTACTTTTCACAATTATGATTGCAATTCACTCGTCTTTTTAATGTAACACTAAAAATATAATATAATTAAATAAAAATATAATAATTAATAAAAATAAAAATAATAAATTAATAATAATAAAAAATAATAATAATAATTAAAATTAAATATAATATAATAATATAATAAATAATAATATAATTAATATATAATATATAATAATAAATAATAATATAATTAATATAATAAATTAAATAATGAATAAATAATAATTTACTCGCATAAGTAAGTCGGTACATAGTCAAACATCCTACACTCGAAGCGAATATATATATAGTATAATTATATATTATATATAATACCTATATATATATATATAATATATTAAATTATTAATTATTATATATATATAATATATTATGAATATAACAAGATATATACCGACTATATATACTTTGTCAATGAAATCAATTGTTGTCATAATATGACCTTGAAGGGTTACATTTAACGTGTCACAAGAATATACCGACTATATAATAATAAATTAATATATATATATAATATATATTATATATATATATATTAATATAAAATAATATATAAGTATATATATATATATATGGATATATTTTATTATAACATAAAAATTTTAGTATTAATAAGGATTAACAATTGATTAGGTAAATATATGTAGAGTTCACAGAACATGTTATATGTATCATATTTATATATTATTATTATAATATGTATTAATATATATGTTTAGTTATATATATATTTATATATAATATATATATATATAGAATAATTATCTAGTACATTATAGCACTAAGTATAATTTTAATTAACATAGAACGTAAGTAGTACTACTAATTAATATATTTAGATACTCAGTATAATTTATATACATAGTATAATCCTATAGATACTATAATGTGAAGATCACTATATATATATAGATAATATACTATAGTGGTTGTACTTAAGTAAATTTTATGGTTAATGTATACTTATATTACTTAAGATCTATATACTAGAAAATATTGCTTGATTAAATGGTATAAATATAATAAGTAGAGCATAGGCCTATATAATTATACTACGTGACGTTAAGAATATATTACGTTATATACTATATTACTTGTACTATACAATTTGAAATATCTATTGTCTATACTCTACAGTCATACACTAATGTTTCTTAAGTATCTCAGATAGTATATATAGCTAATATTTGAAATAACTCATTTACGATACTACTTTTATAATATACGCAGGATATAATTTTGGTAGCTCCAGTATCCTTTCAATTATATATTCGTTGTATATCATATATATTATATAATATATATATATACTATAGATATATATATATATATATATATATATATATATATATTAAACTAGAGGATACTATTATATAAGCTCGAATTAAATATTTTAACAACAGGATACAAATTAAAGTAAAAATATATTATATAAAATATTATATTACTAGAATGTACTAATATATATATATAATATATATAGTTATATTACCTTAGATTAATATACTACTAATATATATATATATCTTCTCAATTATGTGTGAATGAGTTATATAAATATAAGTATAAATATATATAATACATAATTAACTATATAATATATAATATATATAATTAAAATATATCATATAACATTATATATTATCTATATATAAATATATATATATATATTATATATTACTATTACTATATTTTATATACACCTATATGTCATTAGGCTTTTTTATCTAATTATTAGTACCTAATATATATATATATATATATATATATATTATATTAGATATATTTACATTATATTATATATTTAATATATACTATATACTTATTGAGAGATCTTCTAGTATTAATATATCAAATATCTAAGTAGAGTTTGTAATAGTATATAATATAAATACTTATTATATACGTATATTACTCATTATATAATTTACATTACTATATATCTATTTATATATATATATATATAATATATATATATATATATATAAAATGTAATATATAATATCTTAATTAAAAAAAATACGTATATATTATATATATAATAATTTACATCATCATATATAAATTATATATAAAAAAAATATAAATATGATAATCTTATAAAAAGAGACAGATTGAAAATAATGAATTAATGCGTGTAATATAATATTATTATATATATAATATATATCTACGCATTTATTATTTGCATAGGATGTAATATAGTGATATATATATATATATATAATTTGCGAGGATTATTATATTAGTAGAAATATATATTAATTAAATATAATATATATATACGTATACGTATACGTATATATATATATATTAATCAATATATTATACTATATATATATATATATCATAAATTAAATATATAATATATATATCTATTAATTATATATATATATTAATATATATATATATATATATTTATCTATACATAAATATATATTATATATTTAATATATAATATATATATATATATATATTTATTAATATATATTATATATATATATTATATATATATATATATATATAATATATTATATATATATTATATATATGATATAATATATATATATATATTATATTTATATTATATATATATATATATATATATAATATATATATATAATATAATATTAATATTACTCTATATATAATATATATATATATTATATATAATTATATATTGTAATATACATATATATATTATATAATATATAATATATATATAAATATATATTATTATATAAATATATATATATATATATTAATATATATAGTAATAATATTATATATATATATATTATATATAATATATATAATATTATATTATATATATATGATTATATATATAAGTGAAACACTATAAAAATCACTATCGCATGATATCGTAAAAGTTAACGTGGTGTACACTAAAAAATAACATATTATGGGAATTGTGATAAAATTTCACAAAGATCATCGTATTTTTAATGAAAATAAAGTTTATAAATTAAAAATATAAATTGCTAAAAATTGTACATGTTGAAGCTTTTCCCTCCGCACAAAAAAATTTAGAAGATTGCAGAAGACGGTTTTTTTTACCTTCCCCAAAAATCTCTCAGACATGACCCCCCAAGATTCTCCTTCAATGCTAAGCGATGAACACACACACCCATCCCTACACAACCACACATACCACAGCACACACAACACACACACACACTTACACCACACAGAAATCTCACCACACACACATCTCATAATATGGTACATACGTGTCGTTTAGGAAAATTATGGTTAATTTAAGATTTTTTTTAATATCATTATGATAATTATTATATTTTCCGCTACAAAAGAAAGAAATGAAAGAGTTGCCAGAAATTCCTTTTTATCTGATCTTGTTTTATACTTAAAAATTTTTGTTTTTTCTTTAAATGAAAGAATTCCACCGGGTAAAACCCCAAGATGCAAGGATCTAGGGCCTATCGGCCTACTACGGTGGACGACGGGGGGAACTTTCCACCTCCTTCTCATTTCCCAAGTCGATGCTTAGATCCCCTACTAAGTTTCCATACAATAATTTCATGCGCTAATTCCTAATAATATGTTATTTAGTTTTTTATAATTTCTACCTTGTAATATCCTAATTTTTCGCAGATTCATGCGAAGGTTGTCCTTTGTGTAAAAGGGTTTAATTTATGGCATATATAATTTCGAGAAAATTCTAATTTTTGCTATATAATAAAATAATTAAAGTTAGAATATTAATATATATTATATATATATAACAAAGTATTATATATTTGTATGTTAGATATCTTACTATAATAAGTGTCGCTATGATCAGCGTTAAAAAATAGCTCTTATATTAAAACTACTATTTTTGTTTATTGATTGATGTAGGAGAATTACATTTAAACACGCTACTAACATGTAGCTTGTGTCACCATTATTAGTAAAGTGCTTATGAAAATTATTATACTTTGGATGTATAAAATAGTTATAGGTGACTACTATAAGTGGGATTAAGTCACCCTGGGACTCATATGTATATATTGTTACAATTCACGTCATAGAATCTGAAAACTGTTTAAAATAGGAAATACTAGTAGCCGTATGTATCGAAATTATGCTGTATAGGCTATGATTTGGCGTAAACCGACAAATCACGTAACCGGATTGTTACTTCTGTTTATGAGAAAATGATTGAGCAGTGTATTCTCTTCTTATAAATCACAACATTAGTGTCTATAGGTAATTATTCAATAACTATACACATACGATGTCCCAGTTTCCCTCATTCAATGAATCTTCTGTCTACAATCCGATTTAACTTATTAACTTTAGTTGACTATACTCACTCCTCAAGCAAAGGAAGATAAATTTTTGAACACTCACCCCTTATCAACCTTACTCACCCCCTAGGAATCAAAATTTGATAAACAAAAAAAAACAAAGGTTATCAAGATCCTGATTCAACCATCGACATCTATGACATGTTCACATCATGAAATCACACAGGAGGAGCATAACGATATTGTACGAGATCTAAAGCTCTCACAAACAGACTTAGAATTGCTGGCTTCTAGATTCAGGGCTGGAATCTAATTAGAGAAGGTTTTTAAACATTAGTTACTCATTAGAGGCAGCAGAGACAGTTTGTGAACTATTTTTGCGCAGAAGAGGAATTGTATATTGCTGTGATGTTAATGGCCTATTGGGACAGGCATTGGGACATGAGCATAAATCAGCAGAGTTGCGCCTGTTTATTGATTCCTCTAAACGTAGTCTCAAGGCAGTGCTGCTCAATATAAGTAAAGTTTTTTCGTCTGTTCCTGTAGCATATTCTACAAATACAAAGGAAAGGTACGAAGTTATGAGTTTTATACTTAACCTAGTTGAGTACACAACATTTAAATGGCACATTTGTGGGGACATGAAGGTCATTGGACTATTAGCAGCATGGAAACGGGATACACAAAATATGCTGGCTTCCTCTGCAAATGGTTACAGCCCGAAAGAAAAATCACTACAGTTCGGAAAAGTGGACTCAAACGATGATTTCAATCTTTTGACCAATAAACATATTATTTAAACCACTTGTGAATCCACAGTTTGTCTTTCTTCCACCTTTGCACATTAAACTTGGTTTGATGAAAATATTTGTAAAAGCTCTTGACGAAGGTTGTTAAGTTAGGTTAGGTTAGGTTAGGTTAGGTTAGGTTAGGTTAGGTTAGGTTAGGTTAGGTTAGGTTAGGTTAGGTTAAGGTTAAGTTACGTAACTAACCTAACTAATTAATATATCATGACTTAACCTAACCTAAACTATCCTAACCTAAAACAAAAATTAAGAAAAATACTGAACGGAAATTAAGTGAGTGATTAAATATATATATAATATATTATTTAATATATATATATATATATATATTATATATATATATATATATATATATATATATATATATATATATATATATATACAGAGAGAGAGAGAGAGAGAGAGAGTGAGAGTTCGCCCCAAGCGAACCTAACGACAAGAAATTGGCTCAACGTACTCTAAAGAAAATGATTTCTGGGGCAGCATTTATATCCTAATATATATATTTATATATATAATATATAATTATATATATATATATTATATATATATAATATATATATTATATATATATATATATTATATATTATATATATATATATACCTATTATATAATATATATATATATATATATACATTGGTAATTTTGCGATTAGAAGTTTGTTTCACACCATGCTAAGGATAACCGATCCTGGACCTAGCAGATGAGGTTCATGTGTTTGACCAGCTACGCTAGATCGACTGAGACTCAAAGACCGAGAATACTTCACTGTCGCAAGAAGAGCATTACTCACGGTTTCCTCTCGCTCGACTCGAACGTAGGCCAGAAACAGGGTACCTGTTTTGCTCATGGTGAATAATAAGAGCCTGCATATCTTGATCCGCGCGGTGTAATATGTATAATGAACATGCTCAATAATTTTAAACCTTGCAAATCAATTGTGTAATTGTAAATATCCCCTAATGTATTTTCACCAGGCATATCGATCCTGGACCTGGCAGATGAGCGTGCAATGTGTTTGACCACTACGCTACGAAGACAAAAGAAGAAACGAGAATACTTCTACTGTCCAAGAAGAGCATTATACGGGTTCCTCCCCCTCGCACTCGAACGTAGGGCAACACAGGGTGCCGCGCATAGTGAATAATAAATACCATAAACCGGTGGGTTATTATGTCATGAAAATGCAATAATTTTAACTTGCAATCAACATTTGTATTGGTAAATACGAAATGTATATTTCACACTGTACAGGATACGGCGATCCTTGGATCTAAGATGAGCCGTGCATTGTGTGTTTGACACTACGCTTATCGATCGAGACAAAAGAGAAACCAGGAATACTTCTACTGTCCAGAAGAGGCATAACTCGGTTCTCTCCGCTCGCAACTCGACGTAGGCCAAACAGGGTACCATAGCGCATGGTTGAACGTAATAATACAAATAACCGGGGGTTATTATGTATATGAAATGCGCAATAACTTGCAATCAAATTTGTAATTGTAATACCCCTAATGTATTTTCAATATGCTAGGCTAATCATAAAAACATCCGATCTGGAGCCCTAGTCAGATGAGCGTTGCAAACTTTGATTTGCAATGGCTTAAAATTATTTGCATTTCTTATACATACCATAACCCCGGTTTTGGTATTATTATTCACCATGCGCGGTAACTCAACACACTAAGCTGGTTTGGCCTAACGTTAGATCGTGCGAGCGGGAGAAACTCGTAAGTAATTGCTCTTTTGGACAGTAGAATATTCTCGGTTCCTCTTTTGTCTCGTCGTAGCGTAGTGGTCACACACATGCACGCTCATCTGCGTAAGGGTCAGGATCGTATCCAGACTGGTGTGAAAATACATTAGCGGGAGAGATTCTTACAGTTACAGAATTGATTGCAAGGTTTAAAATTAATTGCATTTTCAATTAACCATTATTGAACCACTGTTTTATGGATAGTTATTACTCTCCCAATGCGCGGTACCTCCTGTTTAGGCCCTCACGTTCGAGTGCGAGCGGAGAGGAACCGTATAATCTCTTCTTGGGACAGTAGAAGTATTCTCGTTTCTTCTTTTTTTTTTTGGGGGTTGTTTTTTTTTTCTTTTCGGTCGTAGCGGTAGTGGTCAACAACACACATGCACGTCATGCGTGCTAAGAGGTCCAGGATCGTATCCTAGCATGGGGAAAATACATAGGGGGTATTTACAATTACTAATTTGATTGCAAGGTTAGAGTAATTGCAATTTCATTATAACATACATAACCACCGGTTTATGGTATTATTATTTTCACCATGCGCGGTACCCAGTTTGACCGTTTGGCCCCACGTTCGAGTGCGAGCGGAGGAACGTAGGTAAGCTCTCTTGCAGTAGAAGTATTCTCGTTTTCTCTTTTGTCTCGTCGTAGGGTAGTGGTCAAACCATGCACGCTCATCTGCTAGGGTAGGATCGTATCCTAGCATGGTGAAAATACATTAAGGGGGTTTTACAATTACAAAATTTTGGATTTGCAAGGTTATATTATTTGCATTTCATTGATATATATATATATATATATTTTCATATATATATATATATATTTATATATATTATTATATAATATATATAATATATATATATATATATATATATATATATATATAATATATTATATATATATATTAATTATATATATATACCGGTAATATTATTATAATATATATTACTATATTAATATATATATATATATTATATATAATATATTATATATATATATATATATAATATATATATACGGTAATACTATATATATATATATATATAAATATATAATATAATATATATATATATATAATATATATAATATAATATATATATTATATATATATTGTGGTGTGTGTGTGTGCGTCGTGTGTTGCTGGTGCCTCCCTCGCCCGTCGCGTGGTTGTGCGTGTGCTCGCGAGTCGCCTGTTTTTTCGTCCTGTTCCTGTAGCTATTCTACAAAATACAAAAGGAAACGTACGAAGTTATTGAGTTCTATATTAACCTGTTGAGTCAGAACATTTAAAGAGGTGGCACCTTTTGGGCGACCCTGAAAACATTGGACTGCTAACAGGCATGGAACAGGGATACACAAATTTCTCTGGCTGTCCTCTGCTGCAAATGGTGCAGGCGCGGCAGAGAAAATCAGTAACGTTCGGAAAAGATGGCCTCAAGACATGATTTCAATCCTTGGATCAAAAACATCCATTTCAGGTAACAACTTGTGGAATTTCCGCAGG
>JABUQX010033885.1:5000-10000 GCA_015478945.1 Trachelipus rathkii | reverse complement strand
GAGCAAACAGAGGTCACTAGTAGGAGAGCAAGAAAATAGAATATACTCATTCGGGTCGGAAAGGATTACTACGGTTATGCATTCTGCGCATGTCGATGGATCAATCCCTCATTTTCGAACTATTAATGATTCCAAAAGAAATCAAAGGAATACGAAAAATTTGAAAGAGATCTGTAAGACATATGTAAGCATAGCCTCTGATGAAACCTGAAAATGAAAGCTTAAGGAGCAGGACGCATGGCATTCCCAATCAAAGTCTTGAATAAGTCAACCGCCACCACAAGACTACCCACAATCCCTAAGGACAGAAGACCATAAAAAGTTATAATAGGAAAAAATATCGCTAGTTGACCTCGAGCTTTCGAAAGCCATATTGATGATGGGGTAGAGGAGAACGAGATTCCAGATGTTCCAGGAAATAAGGGATAAGGATGCTATAAAGGGATAGTTAAAAGAATCAGAACTACTGCCTTTTTTCGGGATCCGTGGAACAAAGCGGGCTTTCAACATTGAGGAAAAGTGCTAGTGTTGAGAGAGCGAGAGTATATTTATAATAGCTAGTTCAGTAGCACAACACCTCAAAACAATGAAGAGTTGGGGGGGTGAGTATGCGATATGGCCCCTTTCCTTCATAACTTTCACAAATTTTTTATTAACATGCATTCAAACATATGTGATCTCACATAAAGATATGCGACTCTTGAAAGGAGAAGTATGACCGAACCATTTAGTAGAGGGAAGAATATTCACTTGCCCATCCCGTCGGCGATTACGGAACCCAACCTTTCGGCGGAAGGATGAAGCGTCCTCAGAGTCAAAGCAATTAGCACATTCAATGGATGTGCCAGAAGATACATGTAGAGCACACACACACACACACACCTACGCACACACACACACACATATATATATATATATATATATATATATATATAATATATATACTTCTTTAAAATATATTATATATATATATATTATAATATATATATATATATATATACTGTATATATATTTATATATATATATATATATACTATATATATAATATATATATAATATATATATATATATATAGTAATATATATTATATATTTATATATATATATATATAGATATATACTATGTATATATATAAATATATATAAATATATATATATATATATATATATATTATATATATATATATATATATTATATTATATCTATATATATTATATTATATATATATATATATCTATATACTTCCTTGTAACAAGGTTTCTTCTTTAGCTTCTTTATTAACTGCGATAACAGTATTTGATGTTAAAATTGGATATTTAATAGTTTTACTATATATATATATATATATATACTATATATATATATTTTATTGTATCTAAATACTATCTTTGTAAATATATTAAAATATATATAGATATATATTAATATGTATAGATATATTTATAATATATATATATTTTCAATGATTTACATGAGGGTTGGGATGTTTTAATGATGTGATATTCTGTGAGAAAAACGCCTGTCTGCGGATGTCGTCAGTACCATTTATCATGACACCTTATATTAACCAAGTATGTTTTCCTTAAGGTCATTTGCAACATTTATAGTAGGGTTTGGTGTGGTGCATTGCGGTGCGGTGCGGTGTGGTGTGGTGCGGTGCGGTGGCGGTGCGGTGCCGGTGTGGTGCGGTGCGGTGCGGTGCGGTGCGGTGCGGTGCGGTGCGGTGCGGTGCTGTGAGCCACACGATTCTAGTAATCCCTATGATTTGCGGTTTTAAAAATATAGAAATGTGACGCAGTGCTGTGCGCATTAAAATATAGATATGGGGTGCGGTGCGGTGCGGTGCGGTGCGGTGCGATGTGGAAATTTCCGGTAATCGGCCAACCCTGATTCATGCGTTTCAAAATAGCGTGAAACGATTATTATTATTTCTGAACTCTGTAATTAATATTTTAATTAATTAAATGTTGTTTAGTTCAATCACTGTGTGATCTGATCTGAGAAAGTTCTTAGAAATTCTTTAACAACTAAAGCTCAATAAGGATACTAATTATTATGAGCACAAATATTAAGGAGAATTTGATTTTGTTTTCAATTTCATTTCAGAAAATAAATTGAAACAGGATAGCCAAATATAATTGGGTCATCATTAAGGAGACATAATTGGGTCATTATTGAAATGTAATTGAAGCTCTGAAAACATGAAAAATATCTAATAAATTGAGTCATACCAACTCTTATATTGCAGATGTTATTACACTACTGAGATCCCCACGAATATCAAGGTCCCCACAAAGGTGTTTGGAATCATGTTCTGATGCAGATAATTTGTTTTAAAATATTACATACCGAAAGAGATACTTAAAAGTGAACTTTATACGAAATTTAACTTAAAATGGCTATAATATTTTCACAGTAACAATCTTTCTAAATATATATATTTCACGAGCATGGACCTTTTCAAGGAGGGGACAAAAACAAAAAAGTAAACTCACCTAATCCCTTATCTAAGGCAATTTCCTCAGGTGGGCCCAGACGTGTGTCTTAAAGAGAGGAAGATTGAATACAGCAGGAAAGACAAATAAAGGCAAGGAGTTCCACAGAACAGATGGGACTGGAAAGAAGGAGGCACCACAACGGACGAGCCTTGAGTCTCCAATACTCCCGGCACCTTTTGTGCTACTAGGGCGACGTAATTGTGGAGGAATGCGAGAGGTCAACTCCCTCAAACACCTACCGTTGTAAGACCTATAGAAAAGAGATAGCGAGTAAATGTCACGTCGCGGAGAAAGAGAGTCAAGGGAGTTTGAAAGTAGGAGACAGTTTATTAATATCTTAGCCTTAGTCTCAACCCTATTCAAAAGATGGGTGGAACCAGTCACTTCAAGTGTAAGAACAGCACTCCATACAAGTTTGGATAAGACCCTTATATAACTGAAGTAACTGAACAGAAGAAAAAAATTCGCAATCTGAACAGAACCTCCAGCTTCTTTGAGGCCACCTTAGCAACCGTTGTAATATGAGATTTCCAAGACAATTTGCTGCTTTTGTTCAGTCCAAGAATGTTTATGTTGTTCACAGGTGAGACGTTAGAGCTGTTGAAGGAAATAGGAAGGTTGGGAAGTGTTTTGAGAAGTATATGTAAAGAATTTGTTTTTAAAAAGTTGAATTTCACAAAATTGCGAGGACCCCGCCGAGAAATCCCATCCAGATCGGCAAGCATTAAATCGGAAAGCTGAAGGTGAGAAGCAACTTTAGATGCAAAGGAGGATACAGATTTGAAATAAGTTGAAGAATGGAGAGTTGAGTCATCGGCATAAGAATGAACAGAGTTAGAAGTGCAGCTAAGAAGATCGTTGATGAAAAGTAGGAATAAAGTTGGAGATAGAACAGAACCTTGAGGAACACCACAATTAACAGGAAAGGAGGAACAGGTCACTCCATCAACAAGAGATGAAATGGAAAGATCTGAGAGAAAACTAGAAAATGGTAGACAAAAAGAAGGAGAAAACCCAAAGAAGCTTAGAGAGTAGCGACGCGTGCCATAGCCGGTCAAAAGCCTTCGATATGTATATTAGATATATATATATATATATATATATATATATATATATATATATATATATATATATATATATATATATATATATATATATATATATAAAGTTATATATATATATATTTAAGTCATATTTTATACCTATTAACTTTTGAGTTGTTATTATTATTAAGGTTAATATTATTAACAATTAAGTTATTATTATTATATTACATATACATATGTTATTATTATTATACCCATATTATATATTAGATATATACATATTATATTGTTGTTATATTATTATATATAGTTATTATATTGGTTATTATTATATATATATATATTATATATATTATATTATATATATTACATATATATATATATATACATCCATATATATACATATATATTATTACATGTTACTGTTGTGCTATATATTACAATATTAGGCTAGTTGTTAGCTATTATTGGTATGTATTGGTTGTTGGCTATATATTATTGGTTGTATATTACAGCATGGTTATTATTATGTTATATTATTATTACTACATATATTATTAAGGCTAGTCATTGCCATTATTACGTATATAACAGCAGCGCTATTATTATTATTGTTATATAATACATATAACTAACATTTTATTTTTAGAGATTATTAAGGGTTTTTGAATTATATTATTATTATTACATATATATTGTTATAGCAAATATATACATATATATATATTATGCTATATTACTATTAATATTATATACATATATATATATATATTATATATTATATACTTTCGTTTCCTTAACAGAATCCAATCGATATACAGCTATGCCTATTGTAAATGCACAGAATATCATTTTATTATATACGTAGAAACAAAGCTAAGATATAAAATTTAATAAGTGAATAAACAATACTTTTCCCGAGCATCGAAAGGGAACAAAAAGGACGAGTTTCGATGAAAAGAACGACTCTAAACTTCGCCAGATAACGTTTGTCTGGATTGATCTGATCTTCAAGAGATATTCTCCCAAACTTTTATGACACTTTTCTTTTTCATATGATATTTCCTTTATTATTATTATTATTATTATTATTATTATTATTATTATTATTATTATTATTATTATTATTATTATTATTATTATTATTATTATTATTATTATTATTATTATTATTATTATTATTATTATTATGATTATTATTATTATTATTATTATTATTATTATTATTATTATAGTAAATATTGCTGATATATATATATATATATATATATATATATATATATGTGTTTTTGTGATATATATATATATATATATATATATATGATATATATTTATATTTATTATATATTTATATATAATATATATATATATATATATATATATATATATATATATATATATATATATATATATATATATATATATATATATATATATATATATATATATATATAAA
>JABUQX010033884.1:10000-17500 GCA_015478945.1 Trachelipus rathkii | reverse complement strand
TTATAATGTAATAACATGAAAAATTTAACGAATTTAAAAGATGTTATTCAATTTCATGAAGGCATATTAACGATATTAGATCATTGCGACAATATACATGGCCAAAAATTATTGTATTAGATGATTAAATGCACAATTTAATTTGGAAATAGCAGAAGCGTTCACAGTTTATTCTCACCATCATCTAAATATCTCGGTGTTTTTCAATAACACAGAATATTTTTCATCAAAGCAAGCATATGCGAAGTGTTTTTTTAAACACAGTATTTACTGTTGTTTGGGCAGAGAAGAGACATGAGTCAAATTAATGTATTGGCAACTCAAATATTTCCCCTTCAAAGGAAAGAGTTCTTAAAAGTATACAAAGAGGTTACTTCGATCCCCCACGGTTATTTGATGTGTGAACTTCACCCCAAAAACACACACGTACAGAGTGTTGCTCCGTACCAACATTCTACCCTATGAGATAGAAACTGTATACATACCTGAAAATGAGTGCTTAGTTGCAATAGTATTTACCTCTATATATATATATTATATATATATCCATCTGAAAAACGTAACTAATTAGTGAGATGAGAAATTCATTCCAGTGTTGGTATGTGAAGTCTGTTTAAATCTTATATAAAAAGGGAAATGTTCCTTTAAACATACCTCAGAAGGTAAAGCTACTCGTTATAGAAACATCAATAAAAAACTCTCCCTCAACATAAAAAATTTGAAAAAATTAAAAAGAAGTTACTACAGGAGAGAGGAGGAGTATTACCTACCTTTACTCCTTTCTCCGTTATGCTCCACTGATAACTAAAGTCGGGGTTTTGTTTTTTTTTTTCCCCCATAATGAAGAAGTTGCTTTGTACCTTCATATAAGAGTGAGTGAGCAAAATGAAGAATAAAACAGCAGCTGTACAGAATACAATTCGGCGAATTCTCATTCACAACCTCTATATGGCCAGTTATTTGCCGCACATCTTGCGCAAAATCCAGCAAATCACAGTTTTTCATCATTCACAAAACCCTATATACGCAATAATTATAGCCCAATATTGCCATACATACAACCTTCTTTCACATCAACAAACAACAGTTGCACCAACAGAATCCTTATATTGTGAAAGACTCATTATCTTTTCAGCAGCCTCTACCTTATAGTTTAAATGATCCTAAAGTTGAACAGATAACCAAATATGAGAAAGAAGTGCTTAGGATATTAAATTCAGACATTACGTCAATGAGAAACGCAGTACCGTATACCAAAGATGACATACAAAAATTGATAGATCTTTAAGACTTGCATCTACATCCATCACTACGTATCCCGCTAGCCGATGATGTAGATATAACTAATGAAGTAAAACTTGAAGTGAAAAATAAAGATAATTACACAAAAATATCCTAGAGGAGAGCTTACTTATTAGAAGTGCGTAAATCAAGAATAGCTTTATATAATATTTTAAAAGAACAATTATCTATGAAGTAGCCAGGCCAGACGTAATTGATGATTAAAATAGTAAAGGATCAAATATGTGGATTTTGATAGCTGATCTCACGTAAACTGAAGAAGGATACGGTCCTTGTAAAAGGATGGAATGAGATCAAACAAGAACTTCAAACTATTAATTTCCCCAGAACTTTAATCTTAAATACACGACGATTAGCAGACTTAGATAATATCCCAAACACCTAGACCTGATTCAAGTCCCGCAGGTACTTCTTACGCTTCAGATAAATTACAACGTGTCTGTTACCAGAGGACTAATTAGATATCAAATATTACAATAATATTGAATGTTTCTAACTATATTCTATAAATATTAATATAATATATATATATATTATATATAGTATATATATATATATATATAATATATATATACTATATATATAAATAATATATATATATATATATATATATATATATATAAATAGTGTAATGTCTGTGTTATAAATAAATGTTATTTTAAACCTTTTTCTTTTCTTGACTTTATATCACATTTTTGTGCCAAATATATAATATTATATACCACAGAGCATTCCAAAATGTATACTTATATATAACTAATATATATATCATATATATATATATATAACACTCACTATATAATATATATATATAATTATATATACATATATAATTAATATATATAATATATATATATATATTATATATATATTATACTTATATATATATTAGCGTATTACATGTTGCTCAGTAGCCAACCATGAGAGTTTCGAGGACGGTAGTCGATAAGTATTACTTCAATCTGAAGGAACCAAATAGTTTTGGGGGATTCACACTAGGTTTTGATAAGGCATCCAATATTGAGAAAAAGAGTTAAAACAATTTCAGAGGCGAAGAGGCATTATTTACTCTACATAAACCTGTAAGAAAAAAATTTCCTACACGGAAAACCATATCTCCGCAGCTCGATAGTGTATGGCAGTTAGATTTATCGGAAATGATTAAATATAGTTCTTATAATGAAGGATTCAATACATACTTTTTACTATTGACGTATACTCTAGATACTTGTGGTTGAAACCCTTAAAAAATAAAAGATCAGCTACAAGCTTTCCGCTTGCAGATACTTAAATCTAATAGAGGCATTGAACGTACCCCTAAAAGAACGATCTGACAGATTCAGAAATGGAATTCAAGGGTCGAGAGTTCAATAATACTGACTTGGAATATGTTATCAAACGATTATCAATACATTCTTCCGTAAACAACACTCGGGCACAGTTGAAAGCATCCAGCGTACTGATTAAAAGAACGCATGATAGCGTAATTTTTACTAAAGAATAACTTTAAATATATTGATATTACAGGGCGATACTAGCTTATTCTTAAACAGAATCTTACCATAAATAAAGGCAACTCTTTAGAAATGTCAAAAACTAGAGGCCATCGACCACATCTGTAGAAAAAGAAAACAAATAAAAGATAATTCAGGCATAAAGGTAAACGATTATGTAAGAGTATATATATCTATATAAAGGGGTATTGAAGCCGGATGGACTACAGAAGTTTTTAAAGTTCACAATATCCGCCCTTCCGTCGTGATAGTTTAAAATTATATTATCTGGAGGATTAAGATGGTGAAAAAAATAAAAGGAGGGTTCTATAAACAAGAAATACAAAAGGTAAGGTTCAACCCTGTAACTCAAGAAATATAAAATTGAAAAATATTAGGTGTTCAAAATGGCCAAGGCGGCTTAAAAGTATTTGTTGAAATGGGTGGATATGCCTGCATAGAGTATAATAATATATAAAGCAATGAATAGAAATTCATAAGTCAGTTGGTTATTAATAATCATGGAGAGTGTTAGATCACTTTTTATTTAAGCTCTACCGTCTTCAGCCTCATTGGATTTACATCCTGATATAAACTCTCGCGATTTTACAACCGTGTTAATGAATCCTATTACAACTTGAAGAGAGGTATACGAAGTAGAATTATGTGAAATGATATTAAATAAGGACATAGAAAATTTAACTCACAATCTATTCTGGCATGGTGGTGTACAGAGTGTTTAGAATGTGTTGAAAACCTATATTACAAGTGATAAGATACTCGTGAATCTGAAAAGGAACTACAATTGCTACAAAAAGCTGAATACGACGTACATTGGTTACAAAAAGAATATCTCTTTGAAGAATTTGCTCTGCGGAGGATATTTAAATCGTGGCTACCTAGCTATTATTTAGTAGTTTAAACGATTATCTTTGAAGTAGTCTTATGAGTGTGTAAGATTTGTATACAAAAACTGATATGCGTACCTATGAAGATAAAATAATAATATCTTTAAGATCAAAAGTAAGTGTAAACCTGCGAGACCGTGATATGTTTTTCGAACGATCACCATGGCAGCGAAAACATATCCGTAAGCGTTATGGTGAGCTGGATATACTTCATGATATCCCTACTATGTTGAAGAGGTTTATACTATCTTTGGAATAAACCCCATGACTCCACTATGAGCACAGATGAAGCGAACTGCACTAGACATGTACCCCATCCGAGATGCTCAATCATCCAGGTATGGCTTATGTATATACAAATATAATTGCTCATCAATATGTAGGTAATACTAAAGCTCCTTTATTAAAGCAGTAGTATATTTTCCCAAGAGAGTTTGAAGATTATAATCATTCCCTAATGTTCATTATCTACCTGCTGAATAGATCAAATTTTGACTTCTGTACTCGTGCATATAAAAGATGTAGAAGGAAATCCCTTCCCCTTTACATACGGCATTGTTATGCAAAGTTCATATTAGAAAGAAACAGATGCAGTAATTACAGGGCCTAATGGCTTATATATAAGAGGTGATTATATTTTTTCATTCATTAAACATACTCTCACAGAGTAAAGATAGTATAAGAAAACGACACTCCTGTAAATAATGGCGAAGAAAGGGTATTCAGAGGATCAAAAATGCAGAGGGGTATGGCCTTGGTGGATTTTTTGCCAAGCTATGGAGAAATGCAAGGCCTCTACTCAGGAGAGGTTGGGAATATATAGGTAAGAGCTATAAGAACAAGGTTTGTATACTATTCAAGATATTGCTGCAGGAAATAATCCTCGTGCAGCAGTTAAAAAAGACGTAATTTGCGATGGTTAGATGAGATGTTGGATGGATGTTAAGTAAAAATAAGGCGTAAATGTCGGTCAGCTGAGGGGCCAAGAAGATTGTTGCATAAAGAAAAAGAGCGGAAAAAAACCTCTAAAGAAAAAATATATTGATGTATTTGCTATTTAATTATAAACTGCATAACTTTTTATACTATATATATAAGTATATTTTTTTTTATGAAAATGTTCATTATACGACCAGACTCGCCACATACATAGATGCATTATATATAATATAAGATTCTTCTCATGAACCCTTACACAGATTAGCGAAGCGATTCCAAGCTTTATCAGTATTAATCCCTATGCATTCTCAATTACCAATACAGATGTTCCTCTTGAGTTCAATATTCCAGGCACTTCTGATCAATACCTAGATTCCTCTAATGTGTTTTTATATGTAAAAAACGACAAAATTGACAAAACCTGATGGTACAGAACTTTCCTTCGGGTGATTACCATATAGTATATACAGAATCAAATTTCCTGTTTATAACATAATTTCACTCAGTTTGAAGTCATCTTAACCGGAACTTCACTAGGTGCCGTTCAGCTGTATGTATCCTATATAGAGCTATATAGAACATTGTGGTTAAATTATTCAGACGACGCAAAACAATCTCATCTCCAATCATGTGGTTTTATAGTTTCAAAGATGAAGCTGCACATATAGAAAAAGCAGCTAAAGTCATAAAATAATACTGGTATGAAGTTTTACGGTCTCGATAAATGCGATATCTTTCTTCTCAATGGAAAGATCATTTCTACTCTGTAGATACTAGAATCCTTTTATCCGATCAAACCTAAATTTGCTCTTAAAATAAAAAAGTAAGCCTACTGCTACAGTTGTATGTCCAAAACCTTGTTTTCAAAACGTTGCGATGCCTATCTCTATGTTAGAAAAGTGAGAATTATCTCCAACAGCGTATTTGAAATTGAAAATATCGCTTTTGAATACTTACAGCAAAGTTAACCCTTATTAAAGAGAGTTTGAAAACCAAGATATTTAAGTTTCTCTTCAGGATATCGTGGAGTATCGAATTATCCCTTAACATTTGTGAACGAAATTACCACAGAAGAGTAAATACATAGATTGTTGGAACATGGAAAAGCGCTAATCAGGAAATTATTAAAAAGTAACCCTATTAAATTACACACCTTTCGGAACTTAGGGGTATCAGGTTACATGTGAATGACTTCCTCACGGACGTGATTATAAAATGTTATACAACGGAGACCTATCTCTCTGTACACGCCCTTTTTACGACTTAATAGCCAATACTGTATCATGTAATGATAGTGGAACAGGCTTAAATCTTGAAGAATACGCAAAGAATAGTAATTTTATTCACAGCCAGCCTTTCAGCTTTGGTAACTCCTATCTTTTAAACATTTTGAGAAAAGGCACCCTAGGACTAAATCTCTCTTTTGGAACGATTCTACAATCACCCATCACTGTAGAGGTCTATCTTGAGCATCCTCAACTCATTGAAATTGACAGAGTACGCAACGTACTTTTGAATTATTAAAGATGAATGAAGATGAAATAAAATCGGTGTTTAAATGAGTTGAACATCGCTTTTAGGTGTGTCAGCCTATTAACGAAATAAACTCCTGTAAATGGGAGAAGATACCTGCTTCATCATTCAATACACTTGCGTCGTCCACATCACCTCAACAGGACATTGAATTTCCGTTTATAGAGCAAAAAACGATGTTCACCTGATTGATTCTTTGGATTTAAAAATTATATTGAATAATCATTATATCACCTTATTTTAAATATAATAATGTAAGTTGTGTAAAAAAACTATGTCTTACCCCGTTCAACCCTTATATTCTAATTTATGTGGAGTCTATTTTATTTATTTTATTATATGCTTTTTAAATAATGTATGTTTTAAATAAACTTGTAAATATATTTATGCTAAAATTTGCTCACTCAAAGGATTTTATAGTTTCTAATATGTTAATTAAATGCTTTAATATATATATGAAAAACTTCCGATTTTACTACCCTTAAAACTCGTTATATATATATAAATATATACGTAATATATATATATATATTAATATATTATATATTATATATATATATATATATATATATATATATATATATATAGTATATATATATATATAAAGGTTTTTAATAAAATTTCGTACAATTTTATTAAAATAAAAATGTTTATATAACAGACACTGCTGTGTGTTTTTCTTACATTACATTTTTTAAAAAATTTGCAATAGTCTTTTAAAAATAGAAATAAATATGAAAAATATTAAATCCAATTTCATTTACAAAAACATAATAAAACAAACAAAAAACAAAAATAAATAAAAAGTATTAAAACAAATAAAAAAATATAAAGGAAGAAATGTTAAGAAGATTTGAGAGAAAATCAGTAAAGCATATGAGTTAAGGCAGTAAAATATTAAAATGAAGACAACTAATCCCCTTGTTGCTAGTAACACCTCTATTTTTGATTTACTGATTACTGCTTTAAGGTATGTATTAAAGCAGTAATGCAGTAAAGCAGTAAAGCATATGAGTTAAAGCAGTAAAAGCAGTAAAACAAAAGCATACTAATCCTCTTGTTGCTTACTATGACATTTTCAACAGATTTTTCTCTCCTCCTTTTAATGGAACGGAGAATAGTAGTCAATTCTTTGATTTAAAGCAGTAAAGGATATGATTTAAAGACCAGTAAAACAGTAAAAACAAAAAGCCTTACTAATCCATTGTTGCTGAGGTCAAACACTCTATATTACTGATTTACTGACTTTAAAGGTAGTTTTGATGTATATCTTTTTACTAATAATTTGTATAAATGTTGTTGAAACGAACGCATTCATTATATTA
>JABUQX010033883.1:0-10000 GCA_015478945.1 Trachelipus rathkii | reverse complement strand
ATATATAATAAACCAAAAAATCAAAAAATCATGACTTTTTTGGAGCCAAAAAATTAATGGGAAAAAATCAGTTGATTTTTATCAATGATTTTTTCCGCGCCATCCCTGTTTTTCTTTTTTGTATTTTTTTTTTGTTTTTTTTTTATTGGATTTTTTGAGCGAAAAAAAATAAAAAAAACATTTTTGATTTTTTTTGATTTTTGGCATTTTTGTGAGAATTTCAATGACATCACGCGAAAATATAATTTGGTAAACAAAACTAGTTTCTAATTCAAGTTCGATATGGCATTCATTATTTTAAGTAGATTATATGATTTTAATTTCGCCTATGATATCCAAAATGGAAAATCAAGGCAGGATTTTTTTCAGAATCGTGACTCACGCGAAATTTAAATTTGTAAAACACAAACTTTTTTTTAAGTTTCAAATAGTATTATTTTTGAAGTGATTTTAATGCAATGTATGTAAATCAAATCTTAAAATTTAGGTCTTATTAGTCTATGAAAGAAATTGGAACAGCTAACACTAAAGAGTGTTACAGAGACTTGTTACGGATTATTTGTAATATTGGTAAATGTTACATCAGAAATAAAAGAAAAACCTGTTTTTGAAAAGCAGTGTTGACAATACTGTAGGAATTTGGACCAGAGTAGCCTTTCTTAATATTATTTATTTTTTTTTTTTTATTCCTATTTAGGTTAAATCACTTAAATATACAAATATAATATATTAATATATATAATGTTATATAATAATATATATATATATATATAATATATATATATTATTATATATATATATATATATATATATATATATATATATATAGTATTTTAATCTATATATACTTATAGTTATTATACCTATATATATATATTATATATAATATATATATATAATATATACTATATAATATATAAAAAAAATCTGAAAAAATCAAAAATCAAAGTGCAAAATCTGCTGATTCATATTAATTTATTTGTTTTCCGTGCCATCCCTGCTTATGAGTATAAAAGGCGACTGATCAATATTCTTTGCATTGATACAAGTTCAATATTAAGATTTTGAAAAATATTAATTATATTAAATATTTTATTTTACTTAATTTAATATATATATATATATATAAATATATAATATATATTATATATATATATTTAATATAATAATATATATATATATATATTATATAGTATACCGTATATATCATAATATATAATAATATAATATATTATATAGTATTAATATATATATATATATATTTATTATTATATATTATAATATAATATAATATATATATAGTATATATTATATAGTATATATATACATATATATATTATATATATATATATATTATATTATATATTATTATATATATATATATATATTTATATATATATATAATATATATATATATAATATATATATATATACATATTAATTATATATATATATATATATATATTTTATATATAATATAATATATATAATATATATAAATTATATATAAATATTATATAATATATATATTATATATATATATTATATATATATAATATATATATATATATATATTTAGTAAACGCTGATATTGTTTTGGAAATCGGTCTTGATATGAATAAAAGCAGATTCCAAAGCTCTAAACATTTTTAGAATAAATAAAGTCTTTATGAAAAATATTGTTTTATTTAACACTTATATTTGTTAGTTTTGACAGTAAGTGTTTGATTACATATTTATTTGTTGACTACTTATTGAAGCACATACTAGAAAACAACTGTTCGTAATTATTAATATTAACCTTCAACTTTTTGGAAAACTGACTATTCCCATCATCAGGAAACTTACAATATTATAATAAGAATAAATAAGTAGTGGATCAGCTTCGGGTGCATGTTGCACCAATAAAAAACATGTAAAATCCGGTATTGCTATATACATAAACTTCAATGTTGAAAAAGCTGATGATAATAAAATTTAGAATAATTGTAGATGGAATGGGCCGCTGACGCTATTGAGTGACGGCTTAAGAATGGCTATGTATATGGATTATAAAATTTTAAATCTTGTAGTTGGTTGGTTTGTGATAAAATAGTGAAGTGGGTTGGATTTAGAGGGTGATTTATCGTTAAACTATGGTTTCTAATACAGGAAGTGGATGGTGACGTGAAAAAAGTTCCGGTTCTGGCCGAACAGCCTCTGTGTTAGTCTGTCCTAACTGAGAGCTGGCTCAAAGGGCTTCCAACGTATATGTTAGTACAAGCACCACAAGAGTATTTGTAGAAAACAGACGAACGTAAAGGAGTAGGTAGGGGATCTTTGTGACTTAGAAGAGAGCCTATAGAAGAATTGGAGGTAAAAATAAAAATAAATTTCAAATGGGGGTGGCAATTATGTAAAAATTTAATAAGTTCATTTTCTAATTTGGTGTAGAGGTGGTCCTAGTAGGGAAGTTTAATATAGAAGGGTTGCTTAGATGCTGACAATATGCGATCATGAGAGGTTGAAGGTCAGATGAAAAGCTCTATAAATTAAAATTTTTATGCTGTTGCATTTGTAGCGAAAAGAGGCATGGTTGAAAAAATTTAGTTAAATTAGTGAAAGTGGGTTTCCGGTATATACTTAGATTGTAACCTGTGGAATTTTTTGTGACTTGAATGTCTAAAAAGGATGATGTGTTTTTGAGTTCTTCTTCTTTGGTAAATTTAATATTAGGTAACTGTTTATTAAGAAAGCTTAAGAAGGGTGTGACTTTGTGTTTATCAGTGAAAAGTAAAAATGCGTCGTCCATATATCTTTTATAATGAGAAGATTTGATGTTAGAAGGTGGTTTGTCGATTTAGATGGATTCGTAATATTTTAAGTATGAGTTAGCTAATATAGCGCTAAGGGGTGAGTCAGTAGCTAAATAATCAGTTTGCAACTAGAGTTGTTTGTCGAAAAAGAAATTAGTATCAGAAGGTGTCAGATTTAAAAGCTCTTTGAATTCAGATTTTGTGAAATTTAAAAGAGTACTTTGAGTATGAAATATATTGTTCAAAATGATGTTGATGGCTTCGGAAGTAGGGATGTTAGTGAATAGGGACTGGATATAGCAACTAGACATGTAGAATTTATGAAAGTTGGTGATGGAAGAAAGCAAAGATTTGAAAGAGTTGGAATTTTGGATTGTGTATTGATTGATTCGTACTAAAAGTGTCAAAAAGGGTACTAGAAATTTAGCAAGGTGTTAATCGTGAGTATTATAAGCTGGTAAAATAGGTCTTACTGGAATGTCGGGTTTATGTATTTTAGGAAGCCCGTAAAGGGTTCCGGGAGCTGAGCCTCTAGAATAAACAAGAATCGTATTGAGATTTACTTAGTTTATTGTTATTATGGAATTGGCGAAGGAAACGGTTGATTTTATCTTCTAGAGTTAAAGATGGTTTGAGAGGGTCTCTTTGTATTAGTTTAAATTTAGTAGTATCGGGTAGAATATTTTTATTTTATTTAAGTAGTCGGATTTATTAAGAATTACTATACCGTTTCATTTGTCAGGTTTACAAATGGTGATCGAGTAATCATTTTTAAGTAGTTTTAAAGTTAATAGTTCTGTTTGTTCTTGAAATTAAATAAGAAAAAACTTTGTGTGGTTTAAAATTTCAGTAATATTTTTGTGAAATATGATTAATTTTATTTTGGATTGTATTAAAATCGGTATTGTAAGCTACGTGAAATTTTAAAGTGTACAATAATTTCTCAAATGCAAAACAGTAACAATAATTTCTCAATAGCGACAGCGGCCAATTCCATCTACAATTATTCAAAATTTTATTATGTTTTCAACAATTAAATTTATGTGATATAGCACCGTTTTATCGATTCTTATTGGTCACATGCTACCAAGCATCTTACTATTATTTACTTTATTGTAATATTGTAAGTGTCCCAATGATGGAAATAATCAGTTTTCCAAAATGTCGAAGGTTAATATTAATAATTACGAACAATTGTTTCTAGTATGTGCTTTCAATCAAGATCAACCATAAATATGTAATAAAACGCTGTCAAACTACAAATAAATGTTAATAAAAATATTTTTCATTAACACTTTATTTATTCTAAAAATGATAACGGCTTTTGTACTGCTTTGCATTATCAATACCAGATTTCCAATAAATATCAACGTTTATAATATTATTTCAAAAAGGTATTGCGCAGTAACCTCAAGACTGCTCAAAACTACCGAAAAGAATAGGAAAAAGTTAGAAAAATTATATCTTGACATAAACTTCCTTAAACGCTGCAAAACGTATCAAATTATCCAGAATTTCATCAAGTTCAAAATATTTTCCAAGATAATATACAATGGCAATCTCTACAAAGGCTTCCAACATAAATTACTTAATAATGAAATTTGATTTAAATCAATATCTACCCCCAAACTGGAGACCTTAACTAAGAAGAATTTTCTCGAACTCAGATCTAAATTAAATTTTTTCGATAATTTGTACGTAAGTAACCTTATAAATAACCATATTAATAAATACACACATTCTTTTAAATGTTCTCATAATCATAAATTTCTTATTATTTATCATCCTTTTTTAACAAATTTTCTAATTTACCTCTTTTCCTCCTATATGTGCATCTTTTTTTTCCTATAGACTTACACCATTTTTATTTTATTTTTGCTTCTTCTTCTTTTAAACTTTTTGTCTTTAAAAAAAGTAAATTTTTTCTTTTTTTTGTTTATAGCCCCCTCAAACTTTACCTTGCATTTTTTACTTCGTGACACACCTATTCTACAAACGTCACTCAGAATTTTACTCCATCGCAAAACTAATATCTCCTGAAATGCAGACTGTAATCTCAGTCTATGCTTACAATCTTACATAATTCTGCACTGTAAGTCCTGGAAAAACGACAGAAAGTTACATCCGCTTAGATCTATTTTTTTTCTCAAACTAATCACTTATAAACATTTTTCGCATCAGTCATAAAACACCCCCCATACGAATCTTTAATCTTTGTAAATCATACAGAAAACTAAAATTGGTGTACATTATACAATTCCAATCCAGCGACTAGTTTCCTTGTCTTCTTGAGAGAAAAGTGAAAAGAATAAACAACACCATAAAACCCCCAGCATACACCCTCACACACTCGACCCTCTAACACACACACACCTCACACACACACATCACATATATTATAATATATATATATACATATATATAAAATATTAATATATATATAATTATATATATCTAATATATAAATATGTATATATATAAATATATATATATATATATATATATATCAGTATATATTATATACTAATAATATATATAATATATTATATATAATATATAAATATATATAATATATTTTAATATATAATATATATATTACAACCTATTAATAATATATATACATACTCACCTACTACTTAATATATATATATATATATAATATATATATATATATATATTATCTATATTGTATATATATATATATTATTATATATATAATATAATAAATAATATCAATATCGAGTACATGTTTTTAATATTCTCGCATTGACTTTACGCCAAATAATTAATCCCATACTCAGGAAATATTAAATAAAATTACCTGTAGATCCTTTGTATCGGCTCACCTCACGTATCTTGTCTTTGTCATTCCTCGGAAACTCGGCAATCGAATTAGAAAATGTTCGATGGAACTGTTAGATAATTAATACATAACTTTTGTGAGAAATTGATTGAATGAGTTGACATAATTCCCTTTGAAAGTAGTCGACAAGTAATTTGAGTGGCATATCAGAATCTAAGCCAAATATAAGTTGTGATCATTGTAAACTAGATTAGTTGGTAGTTATTTCTGCATGAGTAATAATTCTTACGCTTCGAAACAACTGTTGAAATTGCAACTTCGGCAATGGCGATCAGTAGTTGCCGACAAAAGGGTATCACCGGGTAACTAGGGAAAAATATATAATAATAACGGCGGGAAAATATTAATACAGAACCGTGGATTTTTAGGGAGCCTGCCTCTCCTCTACAACCTTCTCGACGAAAAAAACGAACTTTCATTCAGGATTAAATAAAAATAGCAAAATAATTAGAAAAATTTATAAATATGTTGATTATAACAGAAATTAATTTAATTAATAAAATAAATTAATCAATTAAAATAAATAATAAATAATAATAATAAATAAATATAAATAAATATATATTATAAACGCTATAATGGCCCCCGCCCCGTCACGATTACGTGCCCCATAGATCATTAATTGAATCTATGATTTTTACGCAAGCCCGCTAACAAAGCCCTTTCCTTAAGGAGGGATAGCAGGAATGGTGTTGTATCCACAGCTAACAGCCCAACATAAAAAACTTTCTTTAAATTGTTTGATTCGTGACTCATGACCAAATAGCTTATGTTCGATTAAGCTGTATTGGCATTCTGTTATCAGCATTGACCAAAAAAAATTTAATTCTTTTATGTGGATTTCAGGTCAAGTAATGGTTAGAGCGGAGAAAGTTTTTGTGAGACTCGGATTATTCGTGGATTAATGGTTGTACACGGGCATCAGGGACTCAAACTCAATCATGAAGTAATATCAGTTTAATAAACCACCCACCAAACGAGGAGGGCGTTCCCCCTTTGAAAAAGAAGAAGAAATGCATTGCGAATCAAAACCGCCGAAGAAAATAAGCGAAGGAAGATGGCGGAGAAAAATGAGGAAGGATGCCGAGCGAACGCGTAGGAGCCTCAGAGAGCTTGAAAGAGTCTTCGTAATGACTGGAGATGATTTCGGCAGTCAAGGAAGTCGATGGAATGCTATTTATTGATCTATTGAACTTCAAGTCATGAGAGAGCTCGTGTGTGTGTTGGTATAGATGCTGCGATAAGCGGTGCGAAAAATAATTCTTTTGCTGTAGAGTTTTGTTTATAAGTTCGTTGTAAAATAATATTCGTTTAGTCCCATGGTCGACCGGATTATTTGTGGTGTTTGGCAATTTTCTTGTTTTATAACTGCTTTAATGTGGTAGTAGTGAATGGAGAGGTTGATTCAAGTGGTGTGTGTGTGTTGGATCGGAAAAAGATTTGTGGAAAGGAGTTTGATCGCAGATATGGATGTCTGCCTAGGTTGTTGGCTCAGGGTGATGCCGCGGTTCTAGGTGAGTGCCGAACTTCTCAACCTGGTTTGCTGTTGTTGTTATATAGTCAAGCGATCCATTGTTGAAATGAAATTACCATGAAAATATTAACTCTTACTTAATTTGATTGTCCTTTCTAAGAAATATTTTTAGTTTTTTTTCATTAACTTATAGTTAATTAGAATACAAATACGCAACTTTTAAAATCCTGCTATCTATCTATTACAGATGATTAACTAAAATAAGTGAAGATTATCTCATCCTAACTAACTGCTATAACCTAGTAAGATTCTGAAAAATGACGGCTTATGAACAGTCATTCATAGTTTACAAGCTAAAAGGGTGTACTCTAGGGGATTAGACAAGTTTCAACTTACACCCAACAAGAAAGTGCATAGCATCTTACCTTTGTGATACATACGTTTGTAGCATTCCTTGGTGGACATAAACCTGATTGAGTATCTACATGAAATTAAAATAAATTAATCTTTTATTGATATTAGCTCATATTTGGAGTAATTATTGCTAATTAGTATACAGATTATATAGTTATATAATGATTATTATTATTATTATTGATTTAGGATATAAAAGGAAGATTGGCGGAAATAATAGGTGATAAGAGTATATGAAGTGGTAAATGAAGATATTATTAATGGTAATTCAGAGTATAAGAGTGTTTATCTCTTGCGTTAGATATGAAGGATTATTCCTTCGACGATCTACGTATCGAACAGCATCGGCACGGTTGCTGGAGCCGGTGCGAACACCATCGAGCGTGCGAATCGTTTGCATGCAGGTGGGCGGTTGCCCTTAAGTTAATAAACTACTGATCAAACTCTTTGGTTGGTAATTTTGCTTTTAGTCTTTCGCCCATTATTTATACGAACACTATACCATTAGTTAAATTTGTTACGGGCTATAGGGATTAGCCAATCGAGAGAACTGATTTGCTGAACATAACACGAACAATCAATGTCAAAAATTAGTAGGAATGTTTGACCTTTACAGCGTTGGTAGAATCATCATGATATTGTACGGTGTTCTAATAATATATTTTGAACCCCATGAAAGGGTGGGCGAGCTTTATTAATTCCGCCGTAAAGGCGGTCTGGAAACCCCCATTTGTAAACTCTGACTGAGGGGGTTCCCGATGAATAAAAATAAAATGATTGTTGTTGTATGTGTCAATACTTTCCCAGCAACTTCTGAATTATTATACTATGAGTATGGAATAATAATTATTATTATCTGATAATATTATTATTATTAATTATTTTGAATTATTATTATTAATTATTATTATTTTTTGATCAATTGAATCAATGATTGTTCGTGTATTCATAGTCAACTATAATTTATAGTTGAATACAAACGGTAACAATACAAAGGAGGAAAGAGGAAGATGAAGAATGAAGTAAGGAGAAGGAGCGTTTGGAAACCCTGCCACAGAGTGCTGAGGGTTGTGTGCGGTTGTGGTTTATATAAACATATACTAACGCTTATTTAATTTATGACAATCTCATTACTTAGAAGTATACACCACAACCAATAAACTTAGTCTTGTTCTATTTTACTTGCAACATTTGTCGTCAGTTGCAATTTGCATTCATGCCAAAGTATAACTACCGCTTTTCGACTAAAATGTTATAGAAAAGCACTGAAAGCATTTATATTTTCAAATCTGCATTTTCTTTTGATCTAAACGTTATACTAATATATTTTTGCTTTTGTTTTTTTATTAAGTACATTGACTAGAAATTGGAAATAACTAAATTCTGTATTATAAACTTCAATTTACAGTTTATATAAACTTTGTGTTCTAATGGAATATTTTTTACACAGTTTTGAAAATCTTATCTATTTATAATCTTTATGGGTGTTTTAAGCCTCGGACTAACCCTAAACAGACTGTAGCTCGGGTTTATTCTATCCGTACATAGGCAACTTTTTTTTTTATGAAAGATTTTTTCTGTTTTTCAGAATTTGTAAAGAAATTGAATTAGTTGTTCATAACTATGTCTTTTATTTTTTATTTTCAAATTTGTAAAGAATCTATTTAATTAGTTGTTATAATACTTTTTTTTTTTTTTACATTTTTTTTTTAATTTAAATTAGTTTTTGTTTTATGTGTATTATCATAAAATTACTTGACCATTTATTGACCTATTGTCAAAAAAGGACTTAAAGTTCGCAGCAATGTCAAGTCCATCTTGATCGTTTATTTTTTTTTATTTTTTATTTAATTCTTTACTTTTTTTATTGAACAGTAGGTGTGTTTCAAACTCTTTCTTGTTACTTATCAAATTTTATTCTTAATTTTGTTTTCTCTCATATCTTTTTTTTAAAAAAACTTGTTAAAAAATTACAATTTTTGCAGCACACGGTTTTTTAATAAAAAAAAACTTAAATTTATTCTTTTATGTTTATCCTAAAAAAATTGTTTGCATTTTAATACATAAACCCTGTTAGTTACCCACACACAATCTTCACACATATACTACATTTTTTGACTCACACACTTGAGGATTATTGACAACCTTACATAATAAATTAACTCTGGCAAATTCTTGTACTAACTTACGATTCACATTATCAGTACCCTAAACACAGGTACAAAAACACCGTAACTGAATTCAATTGATATTAAATTGTAATGGCTTTAGCTGTTTTAATTTTAAACATTAACACAATAAGCTAAGTAAGGAGCAATGACATTACTCCTGCAGGAGTTACACATTGATTGCTTTTTAGCCAATCAGCAATAAATTTTAGTGCGAAGCGTGTGCCTGTTTTGTGCAAGCAAGTATTTTAATTCTAGGAGCATTATTAATAAGATAAACCTGATG
>JABUQX010033882.1:35000-41916 GCA_015478945.1 Trachelipus rathkii | reverse complement strand
CTTATTTGTCCATCAGGCAACCAGGTGAATCTATACAGAGGTCGATTATAACAGCAACGAGTAACACTGTAAGCACATACTTGGATCAGCCCAGACGAGACGGCACGACGACCCCATCTCGGTACCCTGGAAGGGGATTAAGCGGTAGGGCACAGCCCTTTGGGCTGAGCCCTTATGTAACAGGTAAACGACTATTATCTAAATCAAATCCCTTAACAAAGTGATCAATCTATCAAAAGATACCGCATTTCGAACTTATGCAATTCGACACTACTTTCATCAAATGTCACTTCGTTTTGAGTATCACATATTGACCTCATGAATAAACCGTAGACATTAGCAAAATTCTCTCACGGGCAAACCTGACATCATCCACAAAACAATTACACCTACCGCTTAACGTTTCTAACACACTCATCGTCAGCGTAAACACAGTAATATCTTACAAAACTCATTCCATTTCTTCTCCTCACCAAATCAAAGTTTTTACATTTCCACCCTGTCCATAGTAATATTTAACATCAAGGTACCAATAATTTACGAAACTACAACAGGTTCATTACCAACGAGTATCCTAGAGCAACCACCACCACCTTCCCGAGAGAAGACCCAGGGAGATGCGCCCCTGAAAGGTGTGGAATCTTTGAGAGGGAGATGCACCCCGAGGGGTGTAACGCAGGCTCTGGGCCCAAGCCCACAGAAGGGCTGAGGCTACCCCTGCCTTCGATTTACTGATCTAACCTGGATTAACTGATTACTGCTTTCAAAATCAGTAAAATTATTATGTTTACTGTGATATTTACCAAAAGAACTTACTTTTTATCGTTACTGGTTAGGATAAAATTTTTGTTTTATTTTTGTTATGTTCGGTTAAAACTTTTATGTTTGTGCTGATTATTCGGTGGGGATTAGTGATATTGAGACGAGGTTATGATGAATTTTTTGTTAATGTTACGAAGTTGATGTAAAAAACTTGTTACGCCAGCATTATATTCTTTGTCAGTATGATGATTAGACATTTTATCGCTAAACTCTTTGTTAAAGTATACGAGTTAATGTTAAAATTTAACAGTTCGAATAATGTTCAGCAGATACTCTTGAAAAAAGTATGAAAGTTACGTTTTGGCACGAAGTGTTATGTACTTTACTGTTACCGGTTAAGTGCACGAACAAGCTTTGATCTAAATAGTATGATAGACGCTTATCATACGTGCGTATTCCGGTGGTTGATCTGGATTCTATACAGTCATTACAGTCAAATCACATTTACAATATAATATAATATCTTAAGTTCAAGGTATGTTATGTTACAGCTCTAGATGAATTGTAGCGACCTGTTCGTAGCTATACTCCCTTCACTGCTACTTACTGAATGAATAATTAGAGACGTTAAATGCATAAATCTCCCCTATGTCCACTAATATATCATATAATCCCCAAGTGTCAATGTACTAAAATATAACGTTAATAATTGATCCACATTAGGAGAATAATCGTTTGGCATAAACAAGTATCGAATAAGACTATCACACGTATTAATGTACAATAACAAGTGTCCAGTTATCTTTACACCACGGAGTTACAGTGATGGAAACTTTGTTATAATGACTGTTAACAGTCTTAATTTGTGCTTAAGTTGTGGTTAAGATGTTACTAGTATGGTTACCTTAATTCTCATACAATCTCTCATATATAAAGACTACACCTATTGTATAACAATGTCTATGATTTAGCATTTAATTTAATGTAGAATTAACACAATGTTACGAAAATCAATATACCCCATCACACAATTCTACTACTTAGCATCACTACTCTAAACCTGGATATAAGAGTATGAAATTCGAAAAGTTCACTCTTTCATTCTATCGTTTTTTTAAGCTGTTTGAATCCTTATGTACATAGTTGATCTTTTGTTGTCAATAGCATTACGCTCTCGTCTGTTACAGTTAGAGTTACGTTCCATGCTCAGATCTCTTGTTGTTGTTGTTGTCGAACGAGATATATCCATCTTGAACTGATATGCGGTTTAGTATCGTACGCGTTGTACATGTTCTTCGTACTACTTCTACTTCCTGACATCTCTGTTTTTCATAAGAAAAGGACTGCCTCTTATTACACCATTACAAGGGCTGGTTTTCTACGCTCTAAACGAATTTCATACAAGTACGATACCAATCTTTTTCGCTGTACTGCTACGCACAGATGGTCCATCCACAAATCAACACACCACTCTCATCACAACCCACCTCCCATGTCTAGCCTTGAATATCCATTCACCACGAGAAACGCCTTAGTTATAAACTTCCACACCACAACGATGTCAGCCTCATTTATATTAACTATAATCGTCAACTCTAGGATGCGATACAATAACTACACGCACCATAAATCATTGCACTTGTATTCCTACCAAAAGGGTCAAAATAATAGCAACGTTTAGTCATTTTTGCTGAAGAGATTCATCCAAAAAGAATCACATTTCATTCACTCACGTGCAATAGGCAGCATGATAAACGGGTTCTGTTATCACACAAATTATATCCGTATAGAGTAAGTGATAAATTTTCCTATTCAACAGCGTGATAACAATGTGCTCGGGAATACACTCAATAGAAATCACTATCCAAACGCGCTGCGCTTTCATCATGTGACGGTATTAAAACCCTTGATGTTCGCAACTATTGGAAACCCCTCATTGTGAGACTCTTCATCGCATACGTGTATAGGTTTCACAGGTTCGAACATCTGAAAATATTACGCATTGCTTTAAAATAAAAAACGAATTAACATCACATCTTGATGATGTTGACATACTTGAAGACTTAATACATATAGCACATGGTGTAATCTATGATATTTACACCGAAACATGTGGTTTTCCGTATAATACAGTGTACAGGAGTGCATTAATAACTATCAGCTTGGATAAGTTTACTTCTCTCTTGTATGAGAGAATGAGTGCTGCTGATCAAAATATGCCGAAAAATTGGTTTAGTGTGCTGAGCATTTATACTTACAACTTTTACAAGGATGTTGAATCTTAGAGAGATATATAGAACGCTACCCAACTTGAATCCTATGTTCTCTGATTAGATGAATTAGTATATTTAAAATAAACTTATATTTTTTATGTATTTATATGTTTTTTATGTATTTATGTAACGCTCCTTTCAATGAAAATTATATGTTATAAAATGATGAAAAACTCTGTTTTTATCACTTTCCGCTTATGTTCGCTTTATTGGCTAAGTTGTTAATGATGGCTGTTTTTCGTCTGTTGTTGTTATGTAGGGCATACTTCGTCTGATCTGTATGAAATTACATCAATGTTACTAGTGAATTCTTTTGTTAAACTATTACCATGTTAATCGTAAAATTACACATTGTTATGTTAGAGACATGCTTGACCAAGATTGTGAATAAGTTACGTTTTTTGGATGAATGTTAGTTACTTTACGGGTGTTAAGTGTGGTCCTTTGTTAATGTTAACCATTTTTGTTCTTGTTTAAGATGGGCTAAGTTTCTCGTTGGGGGTTATATTCATAGTTCAGGATGATGCTAAGTTAGCTTTATTAATGAGAAACTTTGTTACGTCAGCATATATGTGTTCTATCTTTGTATAAAAGAACTTGATTTATGTTTATTGTTTATTCAAGATGATACTCGAAATGTGACCTTAATCAATAGATCATAGATCACAGATGGTCAGGAGGGTGGCAGGAGGGGGGCTGGATGGTGGTTTGCATTTAGCTGGATTACCGCTTTACGGGTACTGTTAAAAGAAGTAAATGTTGTAAAGTTATAAACATAAAAAGAATAGAAATTTTAAATTTTATTTATTTTAATTTATTATTTATTTTTTATTTCTTGATGTTCTGAAACCATTATTTTCGAAATCTACAGACCCAATAACAATATATAAGGACACCAACATTGTATCATTACAATAATATTTATAACTCGGCACCGAACCGGAGCCAGCACCGGTGCAGGCTGTCAACACCTACTCTCTGAGTCAGATTACCTTCTTCATTTCTTCTTCCTTCTCTCATTCCATCTTTCATCTTCTTCATTTCCTCCTTGCTTTTTGCCACTCTGTGCTCTTTTTTCAGTTCGGGACCCTCAAATGGGGGGTCATAGACACCCTATTATTCGGACTTATAATATCATATTCGAATCTACCAGATCCAATACACGCATATTATAAGCACACACCAACATTGTTGTTATATACGAATGGTTTAATTTAAACTCGGCAACCTGCAGTGGTCGCCACCAGTGCCGGAGCCACAACTCCTCAGATTCACATATCAAGTCTTTCTAGAAAGTTCAAAAATCTCTGCAATCCTCTCACCAAATTTCAGGCCAATTACGACACTTCGACTTTTTTAATGGGTGGGGTCCCCTTCGGGGGACCCATGGGGATGTAACTTCGTCTACGATGAGGTTAACCTCCCCATCTAACACCCCTCCAAATTTTAAGGCCAGATACGATGAAACCCTACCCATCGTAAATATATAAGCCGAACTCGGGACCGGTCGCGCCAGAAAGCACCGCGGTGGGAAAAATCAAATAATATAATAATAAATATATAATAATAAATAATAATAATAATAGATAATAATAATAATAATAATAATAATAATAATAATAATAATAATAATAATAATAATAATAATAATAATAATAATATATACACAAAAAAAAAAAACACATTTAGAAGCTGCAACGGACCGAAGCCGGAGTCGGAGCGGCGTCGGAGTCGGAGTCGGAAGTCGATCCACAACACATCTCGAAATTATGATCACTTCGTGATCATAATAATTTCTCGAAGTAATAATAATGAATAATAATAAATAATAAATAAACAATACAAACAAACACAAACAAACATAGACAAAACACAGACAAACATAGACAAACATAGACAAAACCTTCGGTTTTGTCTGTTTGTCGGATTGATAGACCTGTCGGTCTATCAATCCTCCATATAAGCCTAATATATCTCTATTCATTTATATAGAAAAAAGTGGTCTCGCAAGGTGGTACACTTACTACTATATATTATATATATATATTGTATATATATATATATATATATATATATCATTTATATAATATTTATCGGCGTTAATTCATTAGTCTTGATAATCTTATCTTATCTTATATTGTCTTATAAAAATTAGTTTTTTTACTACTTAAATGGGGTGTTTTTAAATAATAGTAAATAGATAATTAATAAATTAATGTTTAAACAGATTTTTCAAATCCATAAAAGAGGACTTAAAGATGTGGCAGTAGCACAATCTGTCACAGTAACCTTACATACTCTACAGAATGTTTTTTCTGTATCAAATTCCGTACAGAACACCTGTCAAATAATTTTTTTTATTCTTTGATGTTTTCGTCTTAACCACTGAAGCACTGAATCTTATTAATATCAATGGTTTCGGCTTTCGCTATAAGGGCCTACTGTATTATATATAATATATATATATATATAGTATATATATATAATATATATATATATATATATATATATTATATATAACTATATATATATATAACCTATATATATATATATATTAGAAAAAAAAATCCCACCAATTTTAAAAAGACTACATTATTCAAATAAATCTATACCTAATAGCTATAAAATAAATTATTAAGCGATGTGTGTATGTATCGATAGGTGTGTGATAGTCATGCGTAGTGACGTAGTTGCTATGTTATGTGAGTGGTAATCGACTCAAGATCACGAACAACCAAATTACATCGATAAAATTAAGCAAACTTATAAATATAATGGATGATAAAAAGTATCATAACATCGCTAATAAAGGAGAGAATAGAAGGAAAAAAAACGTAGAAGAAAAGGAGGAAGGTAACAGAAAGAAATAAAAACGACCTGGTAGTCGACATAACGAATGACCTTGCGTGTATTTAAATAATCCTTACAATAGTCCCACCTGCATTCTTCACCTAGATACACACTAATATAATTTATATTTTATAATCTTATATATATATATATATAATGCCTAAAACTAATCCTCCTCACTACTACTCACTATATATCCTATACTACATATATATATTATATATATATTATCTCTAACCTATATCTACTCATACATATATATACTCACATACTCAGTATATTTTTACACTAAACTACTAATATATCACCCATACTCCAATACTACTATATATTACCTATTAACATACTATACCATACTCACACCACACCTACACATACCTACCAATAACACACACACCATAACCATACTATCCAGTATAATATATACTATATATAAATAAGATACTTATATTAACCTATAATATTGATATGGAAAAAATTGAGAAACTCCAAATGTCAAGCATTTTAGATTCTCAAAATAGGAAAACTCGAACAATGAATCTCTATCTATCATACACCTTATCAATTTTTTTTTTTCAATTTTTTATATCTTGAAAGAATTCAGTAAATAAGTGTGTAAAGCGAACAACGAGAACCATGAGTGCGATTCCTTCATCCACTTTAAATCTTTCATCAGCCAGGCAACACACCAAACAATTGGTCAATATTTCAAAATTAAATTCAGTTCATTTTCGAATTCAAGAAGATTCAACAGCTGATTTTCTCATCATAGACAATTTGAATAACTTCTTCTTCTAAATGAATGTTAAAATTCAATTTTCCTTTATCGACACTAAACAACTTAACATAGAAGAGCTAAACATGACTTCAACTACCTATACACCAACTGTCAAGTCTCCGGCATTAAACTACCGACCCGCCCACCACCCATCAGCTCAAAAAAAGCACAAATTATCCACGCACATGATATAATTCTCACTTTAATCTATATATTATCGTATCTATCATCACTCTCCATCTATCTATATAAT